>SKCR01017113.1:0-112429 GCA_019454045.1 Zanthoxylum bungeanum
TTCCAATTTAGTACCAAGTTGGTATCTTCATATCTTTGTAGCTCATTTTCCAGATTTTGCAAACAGCGGTCAAATGAGTCTCCAAACACAGAAAAATCATCCATGAAAACCTCCATACTTTGTTCCAGCATGTCTGAGAAGATGGCCATCATGCAACGTTGAAATATGGTAGGAGCATTACATATCCAATAGCATCCTACGGAAAGCAAAAGTGCCATATGGACATGTAAAAGTAGTTTTCTCCTAATCTTCTGGGGCAATGGCAATCTGATTATACCCCGAGTATCCGTCTAGAAAATAATAGAACTCATATCCCGCCAATCTGTCTAACATTTGGTCAATGAATGGCAGCGGAAAATGATATTTCCTTGTTGCTTTGTTCAGCTTCTTGTAGTCCATGCATACTCGCCATCCAGTCACCGTTCTTGTTGGAATCAACTCGTTCTTTTCATTTGACTACAATAATTCCTACTTTAAAGCACACACTGCATATGACTCACCCACGTGCTGTCAGAGATGGGGTAGATGATGCCGGCATCCAACCATTTGATAAATTTCTTTCTTCACGACCTCTTTCATGATTGGATTTAGTCTCCGTTGATGCTCCACTGTGGGTTTGTACTCATCATTCATCAGAATCTTGTGCATGTAAAATGATGGACTAATGCCTCGAATGTCTGCTATAGTCCAGCCAATGGCTTTCTTATGTTCTCTTAACACTCTCAACAACTTTTCTTCCTGCTCCAATGTTAGCGAAGAAGAAATAATCACAGGTAATTCAGAAGAGTTTCCTAAGAATGCATACCTAAGATGGCTCGGAAGTAGCTTTAGCTCCAGCTACGGTGGTTCTTCAATGAGGGCTTGATTTGCTCTTTCTTCGGTAGTTCCAGACTTTCCACGTGTGGTGTCAATTTGAAGCGAAATGGTTTGTCAAGATAGTTGATACATTCCAGAATTTCAACATCTAGCTCACTTTCAATCATGTTGGTGATGCAAGCTTCATGTTTATCCGTGGGAAGTGGCATTGCATCAGTATCCTGGATGATACTATCTACAACATCAATTCTGAAACATTCCTCTTCCTTTTCATCACTCAGGAATTTCATGGCTTTGAAAACATTGAAGGTAACTTCTTGGTCCTGTACTTTCATGGTTAGTTCTCCTTTTTGTACATCAATAACAGTTCGACCTATAGCCAAGAATGGTATCCCAAGAATGATAGACACATCTTTGTCTTCTTCCATGTCAAGGATAATGAAATCTGCTGGGAGAATGAGTTTGTCGACTTTGACCAGCACATCTTCAACTACACCTCTCGGAAATGCGAGTGTTCTATTAGCAAGTTGCAGAGAGACTGTGGTGGGCATTGTTTCTCCAATCTGCAGTTTCCTGTAAATCGAAAAAGGCATCAAATTAACACTAGCACCTAAATCACACAAAGCTTTACCAATGTAATGTTCTCCAATGGTGCATGGGACAGTGAAACTGCCAGGATCTTTCAACTTTGGGGGAAATTTCCTCTGAATGATGGCGCTGCATTCTTCTGTCAATGCTACTGTTTCGTAATCTCCCAATCTCCGCTTTCGTGAAAGAATGTCTTTCATGAATTTGACATAGCTGGGCATTTCTTCCAACACTTCTGTAAATGGAATGTTGATATGCAGCTTTTTGAAGACCTCCAAGAATCAAGCAAATTACTTGTCCAATTTACTTTTCTGGAGTCGCTGTGGAAAAGGTCCATGAAGTGATTCTTTCTTGATCTTTTTCATTCGCTTCTTTTTCCTCCATCTGTGGAACTGCTTCTTTTGGAACTTCCTCAATGGATGCCTTGATTCCAACATCTTTGTTGATTTCAGTACCGCTTTTCAAAATAATGGCTTGACATTGCTCCTTCCCTCAGTTCCTTGGATTTGGTTATGTGTTGCTAGGAAGGTTACCTGGCGGTCTGTAACTCTGAGCATTGGCCAGTTGTCCAATTTGATTTTCTAGTGCCTTTATAGAAGCTGATTGGCTTTGAAACATAGCATCATATTTTTTTTAACTGAGCTAGCACTTCCGCTATTCCTGGTTCTTTTTCATGCTCCTGGCCTTTGTTTTGTTGTTGGAATCCAGGTGGTGGATTGTTCCTTTGCCCTGAATTGTTGCTCCTTTGCCCTGAATTGTTGCTCGCGAAATTGGGGTGATTCCTCCAACTTGGGTTGTAGGTGTTGGAATATGGATTGTTCCCCTATTTGTTGAAATTATTGACATAATTCACCGTCCCATCATGTTGGTTTAATGATTCTGATTCTGGTGCTCCTCCATATGGTTAACTTGTGGATACAATATTGCTTTGCGCGCTAAGAGTTTCCATGAATTTGCATATCTGATCCAGCTTGGCATTCACTGCTGTGTTGGCTCCAACTTCATAAATTCCTGTGATTCATTGGATCATGCTCCTTTCTGTTAGCCACAATGAATTGTTGTTGGCCATTTCTTCAATTAAATCCCAGACCTGATCTTCTCCTTTTTCCATTAAAGCTCCTTCATCCGCAACATCAATTGTGGTTCTCATTATTCTAGAAAGTCCATTATAGAAGGTTTGGACTTGTAGCCACTTTGCAATCTCATGGTGAGGACATTTCCGGAGAAAATCCTTGTACCTTTCCCAAGCTTCGCAGAAGGACTTTGAGTCATGTTGTACAAAGGATGTGATGTCATTCCTTAGCTTTGCAGTTCTGGTTGGTGGAAAATACTTTACAAGGAATTTGGTGGCTAGAGTGTTCCAAGTTGTGATGGAACCTGCTGGTAGTGAATGTAGCCATGTCTTAGCTGACATGATCCAAGGGACAACATTTGACATGAATGCAGTCACCCAAGGAACATTAGAGCCTTTGCAATTACCAACAGGCCCAATCACACGCCAAAGAGCTAAGAAGATCACAGACGCAATAGCGGGGCCAGAGTTTGCATATAATAGATGCATTCATCCTTCTAGTTTTTACTTGCCTTATGAAATTGATTATGATTCTAATTCTTTAACTCCTATGGATTTATTATCTTTGATTGTTATTAAGCTTAGGAGTATGAATGATAAGGGAAAGGCAGAGTTGGTGAGAATAATAGGTTTCCAACGCATTGTGTTTGACCCCGGCAATTGGGCGTGGCTTTATATGCAAGAGGAAAAGATACAAGCATAACAAATATCCAAGTTGCAACCAAGAGGGGATGGTCTATTTCAAGTCTTGAAACGGATTAACGACAATGCATATAAGCTGGATTTGCAAGGTAAGTACAACATATCTGCTACTTTTAATGTTTCTGACTTAACTCATTTTGATGCCGGTTCAGATTCGAGGTCGAATCCTTTTCAACAAGGAGGGAATGACATGAGTCCAACCACACCAAAGACATTACAGGATTCAGCTAACAACTTGGAGGAACCCATGCAGTTGCCAACAGGTCCAATTACACGCCAAAGAGCAAAGAAGATCAGAGAGGCCTTTGCGGGACTATCTCAGAGCTATGTGACCAGTTGCAGCAACCAAGTCAAATGCACACCAGAGACACATATGGGCATAACCAGATAGGTCCCCAAGCTATTTCATTTGACCCAGATCAGCTCAGACTGAAGCATAGCAGAGCAGCTTCAGCACCAGCACCCTTTTGACCCGATTTCACCCATTTTGGGACTATGTTGAATTCGGCCAAATGGGGCATTTTTGTCATTTGTGCTCGACATTTTGACTTTATTTATGATGTAATTAGCATGGTTGACTATGCCATTAGGCTTAATTATGCTTAGATCTGTACTTAGCCGGAAGCACGTCAATTTACTATAGCATGTAAGCACCTCAATTAGCTTAAGTGAGATTAGCTTCTAATCTTTGTTTTAAGTTTATTTAGGTGCAAAAGGACCTTAATGGTCGTGGTTGAGGTGCTTGACTTAGGGCTTTTGGTAATTTTAGTTATAGGGTCATTTTAGTCTTTTTACTCTCTTGTAACCCTTATTATATGACTCTTCTTTGTATTTTGGAGACAACAAACGTAATATACAAAATTTGAAAGAGAGAAAAGCTTGAGCTTTCCATGGCTATGGCCGAAACCTTGTTGAGGGAGGGATTCCCCTTTTCAAGTTCAAATTGACTTATCTAAGCTTGGCAACTTAGTGGCGTCTCCATTGCTAGCAAAATACAATCTGATTTCATGCTTGTGGTTATCATGGACGTGAGTTTCATGGTGGTTAGAGGCTGATCTTGGTTGGGTTTTGTTCCTACAAAATCAGTATTCAAAGTTCTTGGGGTTTTGAGAAAGATGCTTGGGGTTTGCTTGGTTTCCAACCCAAGTGAGTTCTTGTCATTAGCTCCGTCTTTCAAGGAATATGGGAAAACACACAGTCTCATTGCTTCTTCCGCTGCTCGGTTGTAATTGAAAGTGCCGCAAGCTTCCAAGAAGTTGCTGATGTGGACATTAGGATCTTCAATTGCATTCCCCCCAAACTGACTGACTGTTGTATCATCTGATTGCATGTTTTGATGTCACACGCATTTTCTGGTAAGGGAGGAAGTACAATATAGGAAATCAAGTTGTCAACCACCGGAATAGTTCTGTCTCGAATGGGAATTGGTGGTGCAACCTCCAAAGGTTCAGGTTTCATGTTAATCAGTACTTGGCCTTCTCGCCTTTCCCTTCTCAACTGTCTGATGGTTCTTTCAATCTCTGGGTCAAGCGGTCGGATTTCAAAGCTTCTGGTTCGTCTCATGTAGTGACTGAGAACCTGAAATAAAAGAAAACAAAAATAATAAGTAAAAAGAAATTGGATACAAGTAAAGGTATCGAACCCCAAAACTAATAGTGAAAGATAAATAAGTCCCCGACAACGCCGCCAAAAAATTGATCGGCATAATCACACACGTATAACGCAAGCGCACGTATCGTTCAAGTAGTATAAAATGTATCGATCCCATGAGGACTTAATACCTAAGCTATTATTTTTATGAAGCCAAATATTTACGAGTATCTAATAGATTGGTTATTTGATTAGATGGACACTTTAAACTAAAGACGAATAAATAAAACAGTGCGAAAGTAAATTAAGGAAAAAATCAATATTAAGAAACTATCCAGGGTTGTGAATCCTTCCAATATCTTTTAAAGATGAAGTGGTTATCTTATGTTTGTGTAATATATTGGTTTACTAACCTGGAACACGAAATTATGCAAAAGCCTCTGTCGATGGTCAGCTGCAAATACCCAGTGTAACCCAATTAACCATATGTCTATGTCAACCAAGTTACCTGAATTCATTAAGATTAAGTTCCAATTGTGGCTATCCCCGCCCGACAGGTATATGTCTATCCTGTAAGGAAATCTATTAAAGGGTTATATATCCTCAAGGAAGATCGTGGGCTATTAAGTCTATGGCTGAAACCTAAAAGTCCTTTGTCAAGTTTATTTTAAGTTTACCACATCAATCTTATTAATGACCAGTTAACAAGAAGCATTAAGGTTAAGACTTAATAAATAAACCTTTTTTTTGGATAAAGTAAGTGTATTAACCAAAAGAAAACTATACAAAAGCAAAGAGGCATACCTCATACTACTAGAGAGGACATGCCCTCCTAGAAGAAAAGCCGAAAGGCTACAAGAAAAATAAGATCAACAGAAGATGTCATCGGGCAAGTGCTGGAATAGGTGAAGCCATTTATTGTCATAAGATGGATTCACCTTCCGTAAAAAGCTAGCACGATTCCGAACATCAAAAACAATATAACTAAGCAGAACAGAAACAGGCCGAAGAGACGCATCATGAGTGCGGGCATTCCTCACCCTCCAAATATGGTAAACTAACGTAGCAAAAGACAGCCGAACAAGAAGATGACATAAAGAGGCGTCAGAAAACTGACACATCCACTCAAACGTCTGAAGCCAATCTCGACAACTCCAATCTAACCCACACATAGCCAGCACAGTCGACCAGACCCTCGAAGAGAATAAGCACTGGAAGAAAAGATGATCGATATCCTCACTTGAACAACCACAGAGAATACATCGCGAGCAAGCAGAGATACCGAACCTCATCAAACTATCCTGAGTACAAAGGCCTCCCTGGATAGACATCCAAAGCAAAAAGGAATGGCGGGGAATGGCCTTCCGGAACCAAACAACTCGAGACCAATGCACCAAGGTTCCCCTTGTCCGCATGGCATTCCAAGCACTATCCACTGAAAATCTCCCTCTACTATCATCCTCCCAAACCAACTCATCCTCTCTCATACTAGAAGGATTCGGAAGATGGGCCCGAGCCAAATCAACAAGGGCGGCAGACCTAGATGGGGGCCACCGCCAAGAAGAATCAGAAATAATGGAAGCAACTGTAGCCATCATATCCAAGCCAGAGTCATAAATCACTCTCTCACCCAACGTATCCACAATCGGACCCATAAGATGCCAAAAATCAAACCATATAGATATCTCCATTTATATTACCCAAACTATAAAATAACCTCTTATAAACCGGTGATATTGGATTTCATCACAACTCCAGATAACAGGTTTAGTTACTACACATATCTAAGACTAGTAAAAGCTTAAATAAAATAACTGACATAAAGTAAAAGCTTGGAAATTAAAAAATGTAAAAATAAAATAAAAGAAAATATTGGGGGTTAGATGGTCCACTTTTATTACTTCTATTTAGATATCTCCCTTATTATAATATATAAACTTTGTGTGATATTACCAACCGACCATTTAGGCGGTATCCTCATTAAGTCAAATTTATAATTAATTCCAAACGACCATACAGGCGGTATCCATGTTTAGTCAAGTTAAAACCAATTTTATTAAGTCCAACCGACCATAAAGGCAGTATCCTCATTAAGCCAGGTTTTAAATAGTTTATATATTATAATTAAGAGAGATTAATCTAAATATTAGTAATAAAAGCTTATCGTTCACCCCAGCAGAAGAGAGTTACCTACTCATGCTGAATAGTAAAAGACTGAAAAGTAAAGAAAAGAAAGTGTTATTGCGAAAAGTAAATAAAATTAATTACAGAAAGCTGTAAATAAACAAGCAAGATACAATCTTCTTAGTATTCTTAAGGAATTCCTTAGAAGAAAGTATGGTTTTACAAATGAAAATCGGCCTCAATTTATAGGTAAAATTTTGCCTCACGCGTCGCGACGCGCCGTTGATGATGGACGCGTGGCGCGCAACTTTCGAAAATGAGGACACGTGTCTGTTAGCAGCATTATTGTGTCGGCGTCGCGACGTGTAAAGTTGGTGCGCATCGCGACGATGATGTCAGCAAAGATGTGGATTGTTGGCAACATGTGATGGTGACATGTGGCACAGTGCACTTTAGCATATTTGCTGTGATGTTGACATGTGGCAGGCACATGTTAGCAATGGCGCATGATAGCAAAACTTCTCTGATGGTCCACGTGTCTGGCTTATGTTAGTAGTCTCTGGCGCACGTTAGTAGACTACGTATTTTAGCACGGTGCATTTTAGTAAACGATGCATTTTAGCAAATGGCGCATTTTAGCAGGAAATTTACATTTTTAATATTTTTGTCCATTTTTCACTGTTTTGCACCGAATTGATTCCAGAGAGTCCTGTTATTTTATTTATCTACAAAATACCACAAAACACATCAAAATATTCACAAAACTCAAGAAACTATACAAAATATTAAGTCAAAGGATTGGGAAATAGTGATATATTTACCACTCATCAGCCGACATTACTAAATTGCTGAAGAAGCCTTAGTTCCTGCGATGATCTATATTAATAACTTGACTAGAAAAGGGAACTGAGGAACGTATTCTGAATCGAATCGAGTCTATCTTATTCGAGTGCTTTTATTATTATCGCAAGACATATGGAACTTATATCATGACGTTATATATATACAAGCTGATACGAGACCCTTAGGGCGGCCTCTAACGTGCTGGGGTAGAACTGGAATGAATTGAAATTATTTCGGGAAACTTCTGTCTTTGCGTCACGACGCGGAACCTTGCGCGTCGTGACATGCATGATTCCAGAAACATGATCTTGTTGTGCTATTTTATATCATACCGCAAGTGTACGGTGTCAAGTTTTAGTATAAATGAGTTTAAAGTGTCGAACCCACAGGGGTTGTGTTAAACTCACACTAAGTACTACAATTGATAATCCTAATTTTATTTAGAAAACTAATTAATAAGGATTTAAATAAATAAATAAAATATTTAGATAGGAGGAACTAATACGATAGAGATTCTAGAGTCTGATTTCACCTAGCTATCCCATATGTATTTGTCATGCCAACTAACTTGTTCAGTTGTATTGTTTATAAGTCAAGAATCCTAAGTATCCATTCCCTCTCCCGAGTAACAGTGAAGATATTATTAACTATAGATTTCGATATCCACATAAAAATCTAGTAATTAATAACTTATTACGTCTTGTGATTCTATGTTAACGACTTCAAAGAAACTATAGATTCTCCCGAACTCTATAAAATCCCTAGGTTATATTCTCTAGATCTATTCAAAATCTCTCTCTCTCAAGTGATAGATTCTAAACATGCATCATCTTAATTTGTGGCCAGCAAACAAGAAGCATTAAACTCAAAAGAATATAAATAAATTGAAATATAACTTCATAACAATATTAACACACAATACAAAGGTTCAAGCTTCAGTTACATCATTCTCCAGAATTAAGGGGTTAGTTCATGACTAGAGATAAAAACAATAAAAACATGTCATGAATCTAATGGAAATCATTAGAGTTCTAAGAAGGAAAACTAGAAGATAAAACCCGAATTAAATATCTTCCTCTTCGGACGTCACCGCCTTCGTCTCCTCTTGTCGCTCTTCAATCCTCCTCCTTGGATCTCTCTAAAATATGTGTTTTTGTGTCTTGTGTTGTGCATTAGCCTCCTCCTTTAGTCTTGGAAGAACTTATGTATTTATAATAGAGCCCTGGGGTCTTTGTGCATGTAAAACCCTAAAATTAGTGTTTCTAGGGCGCGCGGGGCGCTGCGGCGTCAGAAAATAGGCGCTGCGGTGCCAAATTCTCGGTATTTGTACTGGCAGATTTTCATCGTCGCGTCACGACGCGCCAAGGTTGGGCGTTGCGACGCGTGGTAGTTTTCCTAGACGTTGATTTTTGCATTTCTGCTATTCCCGCGTGCTTCTGATGCGTCTGTATAGTCCCAAAACACGTACAAATGCCCCAAGATCCATATACTAATGCTTCCTACAAATAAAACATAAAAGAATTACAAAATAAATTAAATGATACATAATCTAACAATATAGTAAGCTAAGAATGCAGGAATAAGTGGTTATAAACCACACTTATCAACACCCTCAAACTTAAGATTTTGCTAGTCCCGAGCAAAAGACAAATATTAAAAAAAAGTAAATAAATAAAATTAACAAAATTAACTAGGCCACTTTCGTAGGGATCACGATTGCATTCAGCGTATGCAACAAGCCTTTAAACCCCTAGGCTAGTGGGCGAGTTATGTTTACTGTACGGACTCGTGCTAGTTTGTCAAGAAAGGTGAAGCTTTCATATGATAATAGATGGTTTCAACAATCTTGGCAACTATCCGACGATATTTTTTGATTTGATTTTGCTTGTCTTTAGCCTAATTGGCTTTTGTTCTGTAGCTAGGAAGGCCTGTCTTCCTTAGCTATCTGGGGTATGCCCCTGTGCTTTTGTTATTTCTTTGGTTAATATACTTACTTTATCCAAAAAAAAATGCAATCATACAAAAATATAAAAATAATAAAAGAAATAGTCTTGATAGTTATGCATATTGTTGTCTTCAAAGAATGTTTGTAAATGAAATCAGAGAACCTTCAAAGTATGCTATTGCGACTCAAATCCAAGTTCTTGAATAAATCATCTAAGCCAGACTCACAATGTGTGTGTGTAAAGGTTCATTTAGAGCTCGACTCATAAGTAAGCTAACTCGATGATTTTGTCTCAAAAATTGAGATTTGATGGGTCAAACTAACCTAGATATCTCAAATTTATTCTGCATTTGCTTTTCTTTGCCTGGTATGGTACGATTTTTCATTTTTTTTTTAATATTTTTTTATTAATTTTTTTAACTTCAATACACCTACTATTTAAGGTAGCATTTCTCCCCATGGTGGTTCTAACACTCGCCCATGGGTAGCTTCACGCTTATCGGTTATAGGTGGTTTCTTTTTCTTATCATACCATACATCATAATACTAGCATATTGAGATAGATATCTAAGCAAATGTTCATTCATCGGCAAACAATTTCTTCAACTAGTCCATTTGCCAACCTAGGTTCTTACTGTTAAGAACCTATTACTAAGTGCTTATGAGTCTAACCTAGATCACCTACTCAAGGCATCAGATGAAAATCAATTGAGACTTATCGTTTCTAAAATTTTATTTAAAGCAAACAAATTCATCATTAGTCTTATGCTTTACTATCAAGGATATTAAATAAAAATATATTTTTTAAAATTAATAGGAACTATCACTACATGCACACACCCCCAAACTTAAAATTTGCATTGTCCTCAATGAAAGATTGACATAAAAGCCTGCTGGTCAGAATTTGGTTGCGCGGGCTTTGTGTGTCTCGTGCTACCTGCATAAATAACATGCAAACTAATAAATAAACAATAGCACACAATTAAAAAAATTAAGATAAAGAAAATATTAATAAAACAAATGCAAGGGTTGCCTCCTCACTGGCGCTTTGTTTAACGTCTTCAGCCAGACGCAACCACTTGGTCTTGGTGCTTTCTTCTTTTGTATCCACTGACTGCTTTGACATGAAAAGGATAGCTTGGTGAGTATGGCAGTTTATCCAAATACCCCTTACTGCTGCTTGGTCATGGAGGAAGTAATCTGCCCAATCTGTGTTTCTAAAGACTTCATTGTCGCCTCGATATATTCCATGTGTGTCTCAATATTATTCAGCCTTGACTCATTCTTCTCAAACCTTGCTGAAGTATTAGCAATAAACGTGCTCATGAAATCTTCCAAGGATGATTTCTACTAAGCTCTTTGATAGTCAAAGCCCGATGAAGGTTGCAAGGCATTCTCTGTATTAGCATATGACAGGCTCGGATGATAACAGTTAGGCACATGATTGCCTCTATAGCTGTTGAAGTTCCAATTGTTCACATACTAGACTTGCTCCAAGTTCGGGTCTCCGTCCAATAACCGTATATTTGTAGCCGCCGCCGATTCAATAGATGCTTGTGCTCGTGGATTTGTGAGGGCTGCTACTTGAGTAGATAGGGTGGAAATCTGAACTGTTAGTGCCACAAGAGGGTTCACTTCATATATTCCAGCCACTTTGGTCACTGTAGTGCGTTCACTTGGCCATTTAAAATGGTTAGTGGTCATTTCTTCTAATAGATTGTAGGCGTCCTCAGCTGATTTCTTGAATAGAGCTCCCCCAGCTGCTGCATCAACCACAGTCCTATTCAAACAATTCAGCCCATTATAGAACAACTAAATCTGGACCCAGTCTGTATAATCGTGTTGTGGGCATCTTCGTAGTAGATCCTTAAAGTACTCACATGCTTCATACAAAGTCTCAGTCTACAGCTGCTTAAATATGCTAATTTATGCCCTCAGATGAGCTGATTTAGCTGGTGGAA
Source organism: Zanthoxylum bungeanum (assembly GCA_019454045.1). Lineage (NCBI taxonomy): Eukaryota > Viridiplantae > Streptophyta > Magnoliopsida > Sapindales > Rutaceae > Zanthoxylum > Zanthoxylum bungeanum. Next base: position 11,642 of record SKCR01017113.1, read on the forward strand.
AGAATCTCTCAAGAAATTTCGTGGCCATATCCTGCCATGTCATGATACTTCCTGTTTGTATTGATTTAAGCCAATCTCATGTTTTATCCCGTAAAGAGAATGAGAATAAGCGTAACCTGATAGCCTCTTTACTCACGCCGTTCATCTTTATGGTATCTGTGATCTCCAGGAACATCCTTAAGTGCATGTTGGGATACTCTATAGTTGAACCCCGAAACTGATTTCTTTGTACCATGTTGATCAATGCAGGTTTTAACTCAAAATTTTTGGCATTGATTGGTTGATGGGAAATCCGAGAATAAGTATCATCAATGACCGGCTTAAAGTGATCTCTGATTGCCACCTGGCGTAGGTTGTTCTCTATGTTTTCAGCCGTCATTACTTCTTTTTCAGTTTTTCTTTTAGTCTCCTCGCTGTTCTTTCTATTTCAGGATCAAACAGGAGCGATTTGAGACTCGTGGATCTTCGCATTCACTGAAGCACCGAAAGAAAAAGAAAAAAAATCAATAAACAAAATAAAAACAAAACAAACAAAATAAATACAAAACAAAAGTACTAAAAATAAAAATAAAAATAAAAATCTAAATTAAAACTAAGATCACTTGGTAATAGTATTAATGTGAATTAAGCAAACAATCCCCGGCAACGGCGCCAAAAACTTGTTGTGATATTTTATATCATACCGCAAATGTTCGGTGTCAAGTTTTAGTATAAATGAGTTTAAAGTGTCGAACCCATAGGAATTGTGTTAAACTCACACTAAGTATTATAATTGATAATCCTAACTTTATTTAGAAAACTAATAGATTTAAATAAATAAGTAAAATAATTAAAATGTTTAGATAGGAGGAACTAATACGATTTAAATTCATTTACTAAATATTACAAATATGCCCACTAAGATCTTTATGCAAGTGGCAAAAAGATCAAAAAGAAAAAGTCAACAAAATGGGCATCTTTTCTAAAGAATGGGTCCTTCGCGACATCGGCTCCTCCAAGTTACAAATTGAGTTACAAAATGGACTTATCACAAAAGAAATGAACTAACAACACTTGAAAGAATATGACCTTATGGTCTTACATTTCCAACACTAAAAATAAGAGCCGGAAAAATTAACGATCAACGTAATACATTCATCACATGAATCAAAGTAAACATTCATCACATGAACATTAAAAACCATTCATCTCATGAATCTAATTGTGCCTACTCATACAACATGCATATTAATAATTTATATCTAATATAAATTATTAAAACTTAAACTTAAAAAGAGAAAGGGTTAAGAAAACTTTTCAACCTTAAGCTCTTGATGCCAATTGTAGGAAACGACTTTCCTTAGCGCGGCGGAAGTTGCTTGTGGTGGCACCGGGTCCAGTATGGATCTTCAAAATTTTCTTTGTCTTCTCCCTTTGTTGTAGTAACTAAGATCAATCCTTTGGTGTCCAACACTTAGATCAACCACTCGATCTTCCGAACTATGACTCGAAACCAACAAACCGAAGTATGGGTTTCACTCACAAAGATTAAACCTCTAAACTATTTAGAGATTTAAGATGTCACAATGGTGTTAGGCTTTAGGAATTTCACAACACTTGTGAATGCTAGAACTCTCTCTATTTTCTCTCAAAACTTTTCTCACAACAATTGTGTGAATGAATGCAAAGTGTTAACCTTAGGAAGTGAGAGAAATGGTAGAGATTATATTCTCTTACACAAGCCAACTAACATTGTCATTAAGCATCTAATGCTTTCTTGCAATGGCCAACACAAAAATGTGAATGCCATACCAAAGCATAAGAAATGTTAAGCTAAAGACAATGGCTTTGTCATTAAGCATTCAATGCTTTCTTTCAATGGCAAACACATAAATGTGGAGGTCATACCAAAGCATAAAATGCATTAGCTAATGACAAAACTATTAGGTATATCCAAGCCACCTAATAGACATAATTGCTTGGATGACATGGTAAACCATATGGCTTTGTCTCCAATGGTAAATAAAAATCAATATATTAATAATGATTTATTTACCTTCAATTATGTTGTAGTAATTATCTCATAATTATTACTAACTTGATTATCTCATAATCAAGACTTGATTATCTCATAATCAAAGAATTCTAGAAAACATTAAGCTAAACTAATTTAACATAGTTTTCATTTGTGACAATAAATATTATTAATCTTATTAATAATATATAAATAAATATAATGCGAGCATATAATTAGACAATCTAATTATATTAGGTTTGCTACAATTAATCGAGCTAGCACGGGGACCAAATGGACCTACGGTTCCGAGCTCCAATAATTCCGAAATATTAATTAAACTCTTTAATCAAATATTACGAATTATTAACTTCGCGTTATTCCACTAAAAACTCAAAGTTGAACTCCCGTTACCGTAGATGGATTAAGTAAACCGAACATTTTCAGTGTCCATCGATATAGTCTTACATATGGATATAGCCCTGTAACATCCTGCCTAAGCCATGATGCTACCGGCAGGAGACAGGCTAATCCTGACTCCATAAGCCTCTTGACTCTGACGAAATTTCGGCATGACCTCTGCTAAAAGTCATGCAACCTGGATCAAAGTCCATCACCTCCAATAACCTATAGGGCCCAAACACATAATATACACTAAAACAATAAACTCGAGACATAACACGATTAGGCTCCATGCCCGAAAATACGTATAAACAAAAACTTTTACAAACTTTAAACTTATACAACTAAACTTATAAACAACTCAATTACTTTACAAATAAACTCATAAACAACTTGACTCTTATCCACCCAAGACCTGGTGACTGGCTGACTGCAACGCTGCTGTTCGGCTCCTCAAGCTTTGGTGTCTGTGGTCGACCGATCAGGTCACCAACCTGCAAAACTCAAACACTGTTGTGGTGTGAGTCATAAGACTCAGTAAGTAACTATGCCCATTCCTTGAGCATCAAACACAAGCAAGGTCTGAATTCCATTTTATATTAATCTGAACTTTTTGTGATCATGCACATATATCACCGTCTGATTTATTTTTCCGATTCCTTATCCATTTATAAACTTATTACTAGTTACTAATCTTTCTAACCATTCATACGTGAATTTTAAGCTTTGTTTCTTATTTACAATCAACATCTATAATATACTTATTAAGTTCCTATATCTCTAATCATCAAATTAAATTCCATTACGCTTTTGCTGCACTATTCTGTTAACTTATTACTTACCTACTTACTTTTTGCTAATCTAGATTGGTTACTTACCATACTTATCTTTCTTTTATTTCTTTGAAATATCATCAAATCGAATTATAAAATAATCTTTCTATTAAACATCCAGCAAATTAACATTAACCATATAATCACATGCTAGTATCTTACAAACTTTTCCTTCTATGTAAACATATAATACACACAGGCATCAATCATAATAACATAAATATAATCATGCTATCATATTCCAATGTCAACTATATGCATCTCGTACATTAACCATAAAGTATGATTTATATGCATAACCTATAAGCTGCAATGAACTTTAATTATGCCATACTTTTTAGAAAATACTTTCTGAAAACCTTTTTCTGAAATACTATTTTCTGAAAGTTTCTTTCTGAAAACTCTTTGCTGAAAACTTTACTTGAAAACTGGTTTTTGCTTTAAAATTCTGAATCTCTTATAAAACTGTTGTTTCTGGAAACTATTTCTAAAATCTATTTTCTGAAAACTGTTTACTAAAATCTGACTTTTGAAAACTATATACTGATGATCTGAAAACTGTGTACTGAAAATCTGAAAACTGAAAACTAATGATACTCGATGCCCAGGACAACAGCTCAACTGCGGCATCTCTGAAAACTGATGGTACTCGATGCCCAGGACAACAACTCAACTGCGGCATCTCTGAGGCTGGTGGTGCCCTACGTCCAGGACAACAGCTCAACTGGCAACGTAGAGCTCTACACCCAGGACAACAGCTCAACTGGCAGTGTAGCCACCACTAGAACTGGGGGTGCGGATCAATGCTACCACCCAAGCTCTAAACTAGGGACCAGGTACACGATCCTAAGCCGCCATACTGGCCCTACATGTGCACATGTTCTCTGTATCCATCAATTCCAACTGTAATAGTTACATACCGGGGTGAAGTTTTACCTCATGCCCCGAAAAACACGAAAACCATGCTTAAAATCTTAAGCTGTAAGGAACATTTTCTGAAATACATTTCTTTCAAAACGTTTGAGACTTTTCTTTAAAACCTTTTTGAGTTTAAAAAACATTCTCATCTTTAACTCAATTTCTGAAAATCATAACATAAAAAATATGCAGATGCATCTCATGTACATGCATTTATTCATATACAAGCACTCCTCTAAGCATATACAAAACTTATCTTTATATTATATATACTTATTTATCATGCTTAAACTCGTTACATACATGCTACCCAAAATTACATCAATCCACGTTGGCATACTAAATTCATTTTCAAAATTAATCCACACACACAAATATATTTATGCTCATGATAATGTGCATTGACACTTCTAAAGCCTACACCTATAGACATTTATCACTAATTTCGTGTTTATTTACATTGCAATTTACCACAACTCTAAAAATTCATACAAACTGATTATGTATTACACGCTTAATGTCATTTATTCATACTTAACTATTAAGCTTTATCTTTATTAAAATCATACATTGGTATTAATCTCATATTCGCATTATCAAAATCTTACATTCATATCCTCAGTCAATGTTATAACCCATTTTGAAATCTAATCTCCTTAATAATTTAAAGTTTATTTCCGTCTCATCTACACTTATAACGACCAAAGTGATAACATTGTTACAAGAATCCCTAACACCATTTATGGAGGTTATCAACAAAATAAGAACAATACGCCATCATCGTGTCCTCTACATCTCTTTATGCATTCTAAGGCATTTCCATTTGCATACCATTCAACCATATTACCAGTTATTACATAGTTATATATTTTCATCATGTAATGATTTAGACATACAATTAACAAACAAAATAATTATTTTCATCTCTAAAGCATTCAACCAAGAGGGTTCCTTTACCCAACCTAGTTCATTTCAATCACAAGTGCCATATTCACATTTTTTCTTCCATGTACCATTATTTGAGAATTAAACGTACTTCAACATATACACAAATCATTAGTCCCAAATTTCTAATCTAGTGTTTAAAATTTCCTAACCTTACCAATCCCTTCACTGATCCCTCATTTCCCTTAATTGATTTTCTTTCAATTCTCAAAAGTCTAAAATCAGTTTTGATTACTCTATTACATACCTTAGTAACCCAACGATTATGCCTAAAATGACAAACCCAAAAACCAATTTTTTCTTTTAAATCAGAACAGCCCTTGCTCACGACACTACATGACACATTTTGTCCTCCTTAAGTCACGGTTCTGGTGGCAATTCTTCACCACTGCCCTCATTTTTCGCTATTAGAACTCAACTCACCACAACCTTTCAACACTCTGAGTTAACCATTAACCACTCCACCATTACCCAAATTACTAACCTATTCACTACAAAATTTTCCCCACCTTAAAGCTACTGTCACCCAATCCAGAAAAGAAAATCAACCCCAAACCTAGTTTATCTTGGCCGATCCCTTTGGCCATTTCCCTTCAAAATTTCTTCCAATTTTCTAACTCTATAAATCCCTAAATCATTTTGACATTCCCGCAACTAATTATTAAAGCCAATTTCAAATTCAAAACAAAAGCCTAAAAGATTCAAATGTGAATAAACCAAAGAATTCATTGCATAATTACTTACTCTTTTCATCCCAGGCTGAAATTAGAAGTCCAATCGCGAAATCCCTATTTCCTTATTCTCGGTAATTCCTCTCTGCTCTTTCTCTTTCTCTTTCTCATCCTTTGTCCTTCTTTTTGTTTTTGTTTTCGGCCTAACCTTTCTCCTCTTTCCATTTCTTCTCTCACGATCGTTCTCCATTTTTCTTTTTTGTTCTGTCGTCATTCTTTCTGTGTGTGTTATTATTTCAGACTCTGTGTGTGTTCTTCTTTTTTAATTAACTCTGCGTGTCTGTTTGTTGGAGGCGTGTGGGTGTGATAAAGAAATCATACACGTGTGTGTGTGTGTGTTTATGTAGGACGTGTAAGTGTTACAAAAATATCTAATTCATGTTTGCTAATTTAATCATTCACAATTTAGTCCCTCAAATTTAATCCAATAACAAAATTAAAATTAATTTCATGAAAATGCTCCAATTTTGCGATTAAATTTATCTCGCGTTCGGACGCGGCCTCACGTGCGAAAATAAAATTCACGCTAATATTCTAAAATAATCAGGGATGTTACAAGCCCTTCACGAATATCTCATAAATAGAGTCGGGTCATAAGTCCGTTAAACCCCTCTAAATATTTTGTCTCTTAAGCACCATTGATTCTATAATGAATAATTAATTCATAACAATTATGAATATAAAATACTTTCTATTCGTAATAGAAAAGTTGAGCGCTCAAATTGTTCAAGTCCCGAATCAACTCTTAAAAGAGATATTCATCTTCTCGTAAGAAGGAGTGAATTCCATATCTATGTAAAATGTTCTCAGCTACATACCAAATCATATCCCCAAAATACGTAGTTATTGGCTGGGAATGCAACACCAACCTCACGTAAATCAAAGGACATAGCCTGTCATGCACGAGTTCGTAATACACTCAGGATTAAGATCGAATCCATATATGACCATCTATTAGATAAAATGAATTTCTTTGGTTAACGGATATTAAAATAAATTCGTATTTAGATGAGTCCAGTCCTATATGATCTTATCATACAAGGTGCCTCCATTCCCATGTCACTACATGAACGATCCCGGATCAAGGTCGTCATACAAGTATAGAATGTACCGCAACTATAGATATACCACAAACAAAGTACCCTCTTTTTTGCTCTCCATGGACTATTTAGATTACTAACTTCAGACTTAAATCCTCTTGTGCAACAAACATACACTAAGTCTAAATGTACAAGAGTAATCAAGGTAAACAAGACAATTGGACAATATGTGATATAAATCAAACAACTTTGATAAAATGAATAATGCATTTATTATTATTACAAAAATCAATTCCGTTTACAATACATGAAGCTCTAGGACATAAATCCCAAAAGCATATCCTCCAAATCAACATAGTGATGCAACTCCACCATGTTTGCAATCTCTCTATTCAAGCCCCCTAGAAACCGTGCCATAGTAGCTTCTGCATCCTCAACTACATTTGCCCTGATCATGGCAACTTCCATCTCGGTGTAATAGTCCTCAACACTCTTGGTCCCATGATACAGATGTTGTAGTTTCTGATACAATTCATTATAGTAATGGCCGAGTATAAATCTCTTTCTCATGAGACCTCTAAGTTCTGCCCATGTCTGAACTGGTCTCTCATAATTTCTCCTCCGAGTAGAGACAAGCTGATCCCACCAAATCATAGCATAATCGGTAAACTCAATTGCTGCCAGATTGATCTTCTTCTCGTCTGAGTAGTGATGACAGTTGAAAATCAATTTTATTTTCTTTTCCCATTCTAAATAAGCTTTAGGATCATTCTTAACGTAGAATGTTGGTATCTTGATCTTGATGCTACCTAGATCACCATCTACATCTCCTCGTCTACCATATCCTCTCCTATCATAATCCCATCTTCTGGCATCAAATGCACCTCTATCATCAAATTGTCTATCTCTCATATCAAACCTTCTATTAGACCTCCTATCATGCCCATGCTGAAATATCTCTTCAACATCATCAAGCCCATCAGAATCATCAAACTCATTTTCAGCTTCCTCTTCATATGGCGGTACATACTGTAGTGGTACACGGCAAGGTGGCACATTATGAGGTGGTGGTACATTCTGAGGTGGTGGTATATGTTAGGGTGGTGGTGCTCTGGGACCGCTACCAGTTTGATTACTCTCTACACTCTTGGACAATCTCTCCAAAGCAGTATTCATGTTCTCCATCATATTTGTAAATTTCCTATCCAAAGCCTCAAGCTTTTCATCAGTGGTTAGACCTGACATCTCAACACTAAACAAACAGATTAGAAATAACAAGAAAGTAAAACAAATATATAAATCCTCACAATCTCACGTGTTTACACTAGAATGATATCACTCCACTCGTGTTTGCACACTATTGGCTTTTACCCGATACTGTGCTCACATCCTGCCTTTTACCACTCTTGAGTTCTTCCTCAATTCAAATGTGAATCACACTCAATCCAAGAATACAAAACCAAGTGTAGTCCTCAAGCTAGCATGAAACACAACGGACCCAATAATATATATATAGGGCAAGCGGACACAAAATGCGAACATGAATAGCAATGACAAAGACTCAATCAATAATACTTAAGCTAGAGTAATTAGAATAAAGAAGTAAACAATTAGCACAATGGAAAAAATAAGCATACAAATTCACGGTCGTATGCAATTTCGGGAGAAAATTTGGCACCTCTATAGAAATTTTGATGGAATACCCTCCCCGGGCACCTAAATGATAATATGGAACAAACTAAATTCAACCAAAAAAATTTCACTTTTTTACTCTTTTTTTTTATTATTATTTTATTTTATTTTTTTCGCTCAAGTGATCACTATCACTCAAGTCCTTTTTTTTTATAACGTCAGATGCTGATAATGTGGTTTTGATTACAGAGGTTGATTTAGGTTTTGATTTCAGAGGCTGGTTTTCAGGGTATGATTTTAGAGGCTACTGGTCAGGGTTTGATTTCAGAGTCTAAGTTTTAGGGTCTGATTTCAGAGTCTGATTTCAGGGTCTGAATCTGATGGTTTATTTTTTTTCATACTTCACTAGGGTTTTAGAAACAAATCGCACAGTCGCCAAAGAACATGCTTATTTCTTCAATATATGCTAAAGAACAGAATGTATATGACGAACTATATGAAGAACACAACAAAAACCCAGAACTGGAAAATGATAAAAGATGAACTGATATGCAGAACACAACAAAATCAGATCCAGAAATAAACAAAACTAAAACAGAAACAAGATCCAATAAGAACTGAAACGAAAATAACAAAGAACGAAAATAAAAACAGAATCAAACAAAAAGTAAAGATAGGAAAAGAAAGAAAGCTTAAATAGTGTTACAAAGAGAAACCCTAAAGGCATAAAGACAACAATGCCCCTAAAGGCTAAATTACAAAAATACCAAAGTCTTCAAGTCTTCAAAGGCCTGTGAAGCTTCATTCAAAACTGATTTGGGCCAAGTGAAGTGGCTTTGGGCCCTCTCTATTGAAGCCCACATGACATGCGTCTCTATTTGTTTGTTGCAATCGGCCATAAAACTCTGAACTAATCCCGCCATTGCTTCTCTGAATCTTTTGGTCCTCTGACTCGTAATTGGCCCTTCTGGTACTTGTAATGGGTCTTTTGCTTTGTTGTCGGTCTGGATCATGTCACCTTCAAACACTTTAGCCGATAAGGTCTTTGTAAACGGATTAGCCAGGTTGTCTGTTGATGGAATCTGCGTGACATCGACATCTCCTCTCTGCACTATCTCCTTGATGAGGTGATATTTCCTCTCAATTTGCTTACCCCTCTTTTGGCTTCTTAGTTCTTTGGAGTTCGCCACTGCACCCCTATTATCGCAATAAAGTGTGAGTGGTTTATCCATATCTGGAAAACTTCTAAATATGCCAAGAACTTACGGAGCCATACTGCTTCCTTAGCTACTTCACAAGCTGCTACATATTCAGCCTCCATGGTGGAGTCAGCAATACAAGATTTCTTTATGCTCCTCCATACTATAGCCCCACTCTTAGGGTGAACACTGATCCAGATGTTGATTTCCTAGAATCGACATCCGTCCGAAAATCAGAGTCAGTATATCCTTTCAGAATCATATCATGACTTGTATATACAAGCATATAATTTCTCGTTCTCATAAGATAATTGAGAATATGTTTCACCACTACCTAATGATATAATCCTGGGTTGGATTGAAACCTACTGACTACTCCCACTGTAAAATAGATATCTGGTCACATGCATAACATAGCATACATAAGACTTCCAACTGCTGAAGCATATGGTATAGGTCTCATCTCCTCAACTGCTTGAGGTGTCTAAGGAGACTATTCCTTAGACAAATGAATTCCATGCCTGAAAGGTAAATTACCTTTCTTGGAATTCTGCATACCAATTCACACAAAAATCTTATCGATATAGGATGCTTGAGATATTGCTAACAGTCATTTCTTGCGATCCTGAATGATCTGGATCCCATGCCTCTCCCAAATATTTCATTTGGAATTGGTTAGCTAGCCAGATTTTCACATCTGATAATATCTTTACATCATTCTCAATGAGTAAAATATCATCAACGTATAACACAAGGAAAACCACCTTACCATCAATGATGCGCTTGTAGACACAAGGCTCATCGATGTTCTGCTCAAAGTTATAAGACTTGATCGTAGTATCAAACCTTATCTTCCAAGATCTAGATGTTTGCTTGAGCCCATAAATGGACATTTGCAACTTGCAAACTTGTTACTCTTGACCTTGGGTTATGAACCCCTCTGGTTGTACCATATAGATACTCTCATCAAGATTACCATTCAAGAATGCAGTCTTGACGTCCATTTGCCAAATCTCATAGTCATAATATGTGGCAATGGAAAGAAGAATCCTGATGGATTTAAGCATGGCTACTGGCGAGAAAGTCTATCCATAGTCAACTCCCTCTTTCTAGATATAACCATTTGCCACTAGCCTAGACTTGAAAGTCTGTACTTTCCCATCTATTCCTCTTTTTCTCTTGTAGATCCACTTGCAACCTATGGGTTTTACTCCATCAGGTTGGTCTATAAGTTCCCAGACTGAGTTAGAGTACATAGACTCCATCTCAGTTCATGGCTTTGAGCCATTCCTCTTTATGAGTATCTTTCATTGCACTACTATAGGTCAATGGATCATCCATACCATCACATGATGCAAAAACTTGCACCTTTCTATTTCCTAGATAGCGTTCAGGTTGTCTTACAACCCTCCCACTATGTCTAGGTGGTATGGTATCCTGATAAACTTGCATTTGACTTTCAGATGTAGAAGAAGTTATATCTTTGTCAACATTTGACTATGGTGTACTGGTTGTACCCGCAAGTAACTCTTCAAGTAACACTTTACTTCGAGGTTTGAACTCTCTCATATAGTCCTTCGCAAGAAATATAGCATTTGTCAACACAAATACTTTATTATCTTCTGGACTATAAAAGAATCCACCCCTAGTTTCCTTAGGATAGCCTACAAATAGACACACATGTGAATGCGGTTCCAACTTAGTAGTCTTGTTCTTTAGCACATGTGCTAGACACCCTCATATGCGGAAATGTCGTAAACTAGCTTTATGACCATTCCACAACTTTAAGGGAGTCTTAGGAATAGACTTAGAAGGAACTAAATTCAGGATATACATTGCCGTTTGCAATGCATACCCCCAGAATGAACTAGGTAGAGTGCTACAACTAAAATTGATCTCATCATGTCTAGTAGGGTCTGATTTCTCCTTTCTGCAACACCATTTTGTTGTGGTGTTCCAAGTGCTATGAGTTGTGAAATAATTCCATGCTCAACTAAGAATTCCTTGAAATCTCTATCAAGGTACTCTCCTCCACGATCTGATCGTAGAATTTTGATGCTTTTACCTAACTGGTTCTCAACCTCAGCTGATACTCTTTGTGATGCGGAACTCACTTGGAGGATTAGGCCAAGCAAACCCCTCGCAACGGACAGAACCCCAAGAACCGCGAATTTGATTTTGTAGGAACAAAACCCTTCCAAGGCCACAATGAAGACCCACAAAGAACTTGCCTTTGAGAACCCTTAAGATGATTCCTTGAAATGTTCTGCTAGCACGGAGATGCCACTAAGGTTGCCACGCCTTAGATAAGTCGATTGCATGAGATAAAGGGAATCCCTCCCTTAAGAAATTTAGGCAATAGCCAAGACTTCAAAATGAAGATGAAATTCGAAATTTGGTGATTTTTTTTCATTAAGAAATAAATGTTACAATATATAATACAATAAAAGAAAACCCTAATAGTGCAAAAGACCAAAACACCCTAAATTGCTAACTTATGGCTAATTAAAAGCTATGCCCTTAATGGTCATTTAACAACCTAGACAACTTTCCAAGAAAGTCAAAAGTAATAAAAACTTAATCAAAAACTTTTCCAAGAAATTCAATATAGGAAAAATAACAAAATCACAAAAATCCAACAAAGGTGCCTAATAAGTCAACAAATGTGACAATTGTTCCCAAAATGTCTAAAGTTGTCTCCTTGCACCAAAAGCTTCTAAATTTCGTGGCCTTCATGTAACTAGGCCCAAATTATGTGTCTCAAGCCCATTAAGTCTTGTCTTGGCCGAATTTGGAGTGTCGGACTTGATTCGGCTTGATTCGTCAAAACTGCTTCTATATTGGGCTTGCGTCATTCTCATCTATTTCAATCCGGTTCTTTAGGTTTGAAAGTTGTCTTGGACTTGAAGATTGAATATAAATTAACCCACAATAAGCCCAATTGAACTCTGTCGTCGAGGACCCTCTGGAGGGTACCCTGGATCATATCATTCTCCCTCTCTTGAAATGGATTTGTCCTCGAATCCGAACCCGGATCATAGATAGTTATGACAAAATCAATTGAATGATGATCTTGGAGTATAAATGAATCATACTTGACCACGTGCACCTGCAATGAAGAAACATAAATAGTAGAGAATGTGTTAGGTAAAAACATCACTACCACATCGACTTTATTTTCATTCGCTCGCATGGCTTCATCATCACCCATGGCCACTATCTCAACCTTACTTGCAAAGACCTCACACAAATGCTCAGCTTCACTATGTTTTTAAACCTCAAAGCACACTGTCTCACAAGTGTTTACTCCCTCAATGCTCACGGTCTCACAAGCATTTCCACTCACCATGTAACTCACAACAACACACTCATAACTCTTGACCTCACAAGCATTCTCACCGACTTTAGCCTCGCTAATGATCTTACTCTCATTAAAACCCTTAGTCACTACTCCATTTCGTTGTCGTACACTTTCCTTTACAACAAATTCTTCAACTATCTCATTACCCATGTCGTTCTCTGATGGCTCCACAGAACATACTTTATCAACATTACCATGTCTCTTACTACTCATACTCCTCTGAAAATACAACACATCATCATATGCCTGTTGTGGTGTTAAAGGAATGATAGTAATGACTTTCCCACCATATTTGACCTTATATCTATTCTTGTCCATATCATAAGTTACCTTGTTAAACTTATACCAAGGCTTGCCCAATGATATATGTGTAGTACTCATAGGAACTACGTCACATACTACCTCATCAATATATTTTTCCCCAATAGCAAAACTAACCACAACTCTATGACTAACTTCAACCTCGCCAAATTCATTTATCAACAAGTAAGGTCTATCCATACGTATTAATGGTAATCCCAACTTTTCCACTAGTGTAGTACTAGCAAAATTAGTAGGATCTTTTCTGCTGATGATCATACTACACGCTCTAGAGTTGATGCGGCATCTCGTACGAAAGACGAAGACCAAACCATGGTCTCAAATTCTATTTCCATCTCAAATCAGACCTTGGAACCCTAAGCTCTGATACCAAATGACGCAGAACTCACTTGGAGGATTAGGCCAAGCAAACCCCTCGCAACGAACAGAACCCCAAGAACCGCGAATTTGATTTTGTAGGAACAAAACCCTTCCAAGGCCACAATGAAGACTCACAAAGAACTTGTCTTTGAGAACCCTTAAGATGATTCCTTGAAGTGTTCTGCTAGCACGGAGATGCCACTAAGGTTGCCACGCCTTAGATATGTCGATTGCATGAGATAAGGGGATCCCTCCCTTAAGCAATTTAGGCAATAGCCAAGTCAATGTTAAGAGCACATCTCGGGGAACTGCCATTCCGGTGATAATTCCGAACCAATTCCTGACACAAACGAATATTGTCGCTGATACGCCTTCCAGCGACAAAAGCAGATTGATTATGACTGATCACTGATGGCAGGGTAACCTTGATTCTATTCGCAATAAGCTTAGCAATGCACTTGTAAATAGTATTACAACAAGAAATAAGCCCATAATCCTTAACCTGGGGTATGCCCCTTTGTTCTTTGTATAGTTTTCTTTTGGTTATAATACTTACTTTATCCAAAAAAAAAATGTTACAATATATAGTACAATAAAAGAAAACTCTAATAGTGCAAAAGACCAAAACACCCTAAATTGTTAACTTATGGATAATTAAAAGCTATGCCCTTAATGGTCATTTAACAACCTAGACAACTTTCCAAGAAAGTCAAAAGTAATGGAAACTTAATCAAAAACTTTGCCAATAAATTCAATAAAGGAAAAATAACAAAATCACAAAAATCCAACTAAGGTGCCTAATAAGTCAACAAATGTGACAATTGTTCCCAAAATGTCTAAAGTTGTCTCCTTGCACCAAAAGCTCCTAAATTTCGTGGCCTTCATGTAACTAGGCCCAAATTATGTGTCTCAAGCCCATTAAGTCTTGTCTTGGCCGAATTTGTAGTGTCGGACTTGATTCGGCTTGATTCGTCAAAACTGCTTCTATATTGGGCTTGCGTCATTCTCATCTATTTTAATCCGGTTCTTTAGGTTTGAAAGTTGTCTTGGACTTGAAGATTGAATACAAATTAACCCACAATAAGCCCAATTGAACTCTGTCGTCGAGGACCCTCTGGAGGGTACCCTGGATCATATCACTTTGAACTTTTCAAATGTATCTGACTTGTGCTGCATTAGGTAAACATACCCATATCTGGAATAATCGTCAATGAAAGTGACGAAGTATTCATAACCACCTCGGGCTTTCACATTCATCGGTCTGCAAACGTCCGAATGTATTAGCTTAAGTATTTCTTTGGCTCTTATCCTTTTTCCAGTAAAAGGTCTCTTAGTCATTTAGCCTTCTAGACAAGATTTGCAGACAAGTAAAGTACCGAGTCTTAACTGATTTAAAACTCTGTTCTTAATTAGTCTATCTATCCAGTCAAGGATAATGTGACCAAGTCTAAGGTGCTATAAACATGTATCATCATGAGAAATCTTTTGCCTTTTAGTTTTAGATCTTTCAATCTTAAACATTTCAGTATTAAGCAGTGATTCATGCATTAACTGTCTTAATACTTTTATAATATTCTCGAATTTTCCCATGTATATATTTAATCCATTTCTACTAATAATAACAGACTTATTATTAAATGAAATAGAAAAACCACATTCCATAAGTTTTGTTATAGAAATCAAATTCCTGCGAAAACTAGGAATTTATAGCACACCATTCAAACATAAATAACTCTTATTAAAATTCAAATTTGAAACTGCCACTGCTTTTACTGAAAAAGCATCCCTTGTCCCAACTCTCATGGTAAAGCTACCTTCAGTAAGGTCCCTCCATGAGTCAAGTAGCTGCAAAGAACAACAAATATGGTTAGTGGCACCAGAATCAACAATCCATGTGGATTTATCATCCTCCACCAAAAGAGACTCAATGACTAAACCGTATTTACCTGTATTCTTCTTCTCTTTAAACTCAACAAGGTATTTCGGACAATTCATTTTCCAATGCCCTTGTTGTTCACAATGGAAACTTTTCCTTTGGCATTGGTTCCTTCAAAGATTTTGTTGTTTTTCATTTTCATTGGTTTTGCCTTAGCCTTCCAATTGCCTTTCTTCTTCTTCTTTGCAGATTTAGAAGATTCAGCAACATTTACCTCGGCATTGGACCTACGATGACCCATCATGACGGACTCGTAATTGGTGAGCTCATTTAGCAGTTCAGTCAACGTAAAAGTCAGTTTATTCATATAACAATTTCTTTTAAACTGTAGGAAACTCTTCGGAAGAGTTTCTATGATCATTGTCACCTGGCTTTGCACATTGATACGTGCACCATTGGTTTAAGCCATATTAAGATGAGACATCATCCTTAACATATGGTCTCGGACTGATGTGCCTTCCTTCATTCTAGCGGTCAATACAGAGACTATTGCCTCATGTTGTTTCTGGTCTAAAGGTTGCCTAACCATGTTCTGTAATGACTACATAATCATTGATGCTGTCGCCATAGGCCCATGTTATGCAGCAAGAACCTCAGACTTGGATGCTATCAAATAGTCATGGGTTTTCTCATCCGCTTTAATCCAATTATTAAAGGCATTACGTGCAGCTCTGCCAGCATTTAGCCTTTGGAGGACATTTCTCCATTAGGACAAATTTAAGGTCTTCGCAGACCAAAATAACATTCATGTCACTTTTCCATTTAACATAGTTTTCCTCGGTTAATTTTTGTTGTTGTTTGAGAATTGAGATAATTGCAGATGCCATGGCTGAAAAAATAATAAATGCGCATTCAACATTCATTCGTCGCATATTAAAATTGTCAAACATTTAGGCATAAAATTAAACATGATGCATGATGAATGTATAATGAATTAGAAACCTAAAAGAATTACTATGCCACGGTTATCTATCATTTCACAAATAAGTACCGCTGTAGGGTAGGTCAAGTATTCACTTGATAGACTGAGACATTCTCAATTGATTAATATATTTGAAATAACTCTTATTCCTATATTATTCAACTACCGTTATTTTGATCAATGAAGTCTTGATTAACAACTTAATCATTCATTTGTGAGTGTGACCCATTATTTCGGAACCCTTGGACTTAACTAGTGAAGTGCCGCCGTAGGGTAGGTCAAATCACCAGATACATCTAGAGTCTCTATCCTTTCGGAATCCAAACATGATATTGACCCAAAAAGGACACCATCCGTAGCGGGACGAAAGCAAAGCCGTCTTGAGGAGCATATTGAATCTCACGTTTCTGGATAAGAATGGAGATGGCGGGATATATTGTCTCTCCCAGTCACTATTTTAAAGTGTAAGGTTTTGACATGAGTCCAACCACACCAGAGACATTACAGGATGCAGCTAACAACTTAGGAGGAACCCATGCATTTGCTGACAAGAAACCCACTTGGATTTGAAATCCAAGCAAACCCAAAGCAACGGACAGAACCCCAAGAACCGCGAATATGATTTTGTAGAAACAAAACCCTTCCAAGGCCACAAAGAAGACCCACAAAGAACTTGCCCTTGAGAACCTTTAAGATGAATCCTTGTGGTGTTTTGCTAGCAATGGAGAAGCCACTAAGTTTGCCAAAACTTAGATAAGTTGATTCAAACTTGAAAAGGGGAATCCCTCCCTTACAAGAATTCGGCCATAGCCAAAGCTTTAAGCTTTTGAGTTTTATAAATTTCGTTGATTGTCCCAAAATGAAAAAGAAAGAAATCTTAAATAGTGATACAAAAGAAACCCTAAAGACATAAAGACAACAATGCCCCTAAATACGAAATTACAAAAATACCAAGTCTTTAAGTCTTCAAATGCCTAGGAAGCTTTATTCTAAACTGATTTGGGCCAAGTGAAATGGCTTTGGGCCCTTTCCACCGAAGCCAACATGTGTCTCTATTTGTTTGTTGCAGTCGGCCATAAAACTCTGAACTAATCCCGCCATTGCTTCTCTGAGTCTTTTGGTCCTCTGCCTCGTAATTGGCCTTTCTGGTACTTGTAATGGGTCTTTTGCTTTGTTGTCGGTCTGGATCATGTCAGTTGCCAACAGGTCCAATCACACGCCAAAGAGCAAAGAAGATCAGAGAGGCCTTTGCAGGACTAGCTCAGAGCTATGTGACCAGTTGCAGCAACCAAGTCAAGTGCACACCAGAGACACATATGGGCATAACCAGAGAGGTCCCCAAGCTATTTCATTTGACCCAGATCAGCTCAGACTGAAGCATAGCATAGCAGCTTCAGCACCAGCACCCTTTTGACCCGATTTGACCTATTTTGGGACTATGTTGAATTCGGCCAAATGGGGGCATTTTTGTCATTTTTGCTCGACATGTTGACTTTATTTATGATGTAAATAAGCTATTTGACCAGGTAATTAGGGTTAATTATGCTTAGAACCTTGCTTATTGAGTAAGCACGTCAATTTACTATTTGATGTAAGCACCTCAAATTAGCTTAAGTTAGATTAGTTTCTAATCATTGTTTTAAGCTACTTTAGGTGGGAAAAGACTTTTGGGTACGTGCTTGAGTGAAAGCTTTGGGTAGTTTTTAGGTCTTTTGGTAATTTCACTTTAGGGACATTTTTGTCCATTCACACCTTTAGGGTTTTTCTTTGTAACCTATTTAAACTTTGTTTTCTTCTTCTTTGCAATAACATACATGACATTTTGAGAAAATTTCAAGCTTTTAAGCTTTGGCTATGGCTAAATTTCTTGTGAGGGAGGGATTCCCCATTTCAAGTTCAAATTGACTTATCTAAGCTTGGCAACTTAGTGGCGTCTCCATTGCTAGCAAAATACAATATGATTTTATGCTTGTGGTTATCATGGACGTGAGTTTCATGGTGGTTAGGGGCTGATCTTGGTTGAGTTTTGTTCTTACAAAATCAGTATTCAAAGTTCTTGGGGTTTTGAGAAAGATGCTTGGGGGTTTGCTTGGTTTCCAACCTAAGTGAGTTTCTTGTCATTTGGTATCATGAGCTTAGGGTTCTGAGGTCTGATTTCCTATCCTTTGTGTTGTTTAATCTTGTATTCATCTTTGTTTTTGTTGTTGTTGTTGATTTCGGCCATTAAGGAATTTGTCCTCAAGTTTCAGCCATTGGTGTTCTTGTGTGTTCTTTGTTGTTTCTTGCTGATTCTTGTTGATTTGTGATCAAAATAGCATGAATAACATTCTGCCCTTGAGTGTTTTTGATTGATCATGAGTATTTCTTTGAGTTAATCTTTGGCTACTTAGGTCAAAATTGGGGCTTTTGTTTTCTTTGCTTGAATCAAGTGTTTAGTTGTTAATTCTATGTTACTAGGACGTGTTTAACATTGTTATTAAGTTATTAGTTTCAAAAAAAAAATGCATCAGGTCAGATTCGGCCAAGGAAGAACCATCACCACCCTTGCTTTGTTCTTGCCATATGCATGTCACTTAGCTTGTTTTCAATAGGTATTATTCATATCTACTTTGAGAAAATCATATTGCACTTCATTACTCCTAGCATTTGCGTGAACTAGCTTGTTTGCAATCTTTGTGAAGTTGTTGCAATCTTGTGAAGTGTGAGGAAAACAAGTGTGTTTGAGTGCTGTGGTGAGGCATTTGAGTGAATGAGTGTTGAAACAAAATGAAATGCTTATGGATTGATGAGGCCGTGACTTACTCTTGAAGTTTACTTATGCTTGTGTGTTGTTAACTTTGTGAGACAAGTCTGGTTGCTTTGTTACACATATTGCCGTGAGTAAGATGCTTGATGTGCTTATGTTGAAGCATGAATTAACAAGTGTGCTTGCTGATTTGCATGAGCTATCATTAGCTTGACATTGGATTTGTGTTGAAATCATTAGCATGACATTGAAAATGGAAGCACTCATGAGCTTGACATGGAAACTTGAGTAGCCATCATTGCATTTGAGAGGTGCTTGAAGAGGCAAGTTGCTGCATCACCAAGTTAGTTGGAAAAAGTGTTTAGTTGGTTTGTAACTTACCATTGCCGAATTGACATGCTTACTTGACCTACTTGTAAGCTACTTACGTAAGCAGCTGAGTCACCTAATTGTTTTGAAAAAAAAAAAGAATTGGTCGCATTGTGCTTAGCTTGATTAGACCATTTGCAAGTTGATTGGATTGCTTTACATGAGTTACATTGATATTTGATTTGGTTTGTATTGGTTTGAGCTTGAAAGACTATATTTGTGTTATAGCCGATTGAAATCCTTTGTGCTTCATTGTGTTTCATTGGAGTGTAAACACTTGTGAGTGTGTGTGAAAAGAAAAGACAAGAAAGGTGAGCTCAAACACTATAGCGAGTGACCACAAGATTGCTTCAGTGACACGTTGATTGCTTGCTTGCTTATTTATTGCATTTATCTAACTCGTCATTCTTTCTTATTCTGAGCACTCTAGCTATAGGTTTCTTTCGATAGAGTCTTCGTGATTACTTATCTTATTTGCTTTATTCCACCTGCTCTATATACACATTGTGTTTCTGCTAGCTTGTGGACTATACTTTAGTTGACCATTCTTGGATTTTTTTTTTTTTTGGATAAGGTAAGTATTATAACCAAAAGAAAACTATACAAAAGGCAGTGATTGTGAGCACAATATCGGGAAAAGCCAATAGAGTGCAAACACGAGTGGAGTGATATCATTCGAGTGTAAACATGTGAGATTGTGAGGATTTACATATTTGTTTTGCTTTTATTATTTCTAATCTGTTTATTTAGTGTTGAGATGGCAGGTCCAAGTTTAACCATTGATGATAAGATCGAGGTTTTGGATACTTTCAAAAGTGATATCCAAGATATTATGAGTGATTATAGAAGATCTTATGAGAAATGGAAAAAGACTTGGAAGGTAACTAAATATGCAGTGAATGAAGAGAGTACTCAACAACCAAAAGCTATTGAAGTTGTGTGTAATGAAGTGAGAAACACTTTGATGTTGAGTGCATAGCGAATGAAAACACTTGTGAGACCTTGAATGTTGTGAATTGTGTTATAAGTGACATGGTGAGTGAAAACGCTTGTGAGACCGTGAGCTTTAAGGGAGTAAACACTTGTGAGGTAGTGTGTTTTGAGGTTGAAAAACATAGTGAAGCTGAGCAGGTGTGTGAGGAGGTCTTTGCAAGTATGGTTGAGATAGTGGCAATGAGTGATGATGAAGTTGTGAGAGCTAATGAAAAGAAAGTAGATGTGGTAGTAGTGAAGTTTTTCCATAACATTTTCTCTATTGTTTATGCTTTTTCATCGCAGGTACAAGTGGTCAAGTATAATTCTTTTATATTTCAATATCATCGTCCAATTGATTTTGTCATAACTATCTATGATCCGGGTTCGGATTCGAGGACGAATCTATTTCAAGAGAGGGAGAATGACATGATCCAAGGGATAACATTTGACATGAATGCAGTCACCCAAGGAAAATTCCTTTGCAATTGCCAACAGGCCCAATCACACGCAAAAGAGCTAAGAAGATCACAAACGCAATAGCGGGGCCAGAGTTTGCATATAATAGATGCATTCATTCTTCTAGTTTTTACTTGCCTTATGAGATTGATTATGATTCTAATTCTTTAACTCCTATGGATTTATTATCTTTGATTGTTATTAAGCTTGGGAGTATGAATGATAAGGGAAAGGCAGAGTTGGTGAGAATAATAGGTTTCCAACGCATTGTGTTTGACCCCGGCAATTGGGTGTGGCTTTATATGCAAGAGGAAAAGATACAAGGATAACGAATATCCAAGTTGCAACCCAGAGGGGATGGTCTATTTCAAGTCTTGGAACGGATTAACGACAATGCATATAAGCTGGATTTGCAAGGTAAGTACAACGTATCTGCTACTTTTAATGTTTATGACTTAACTCATTTTGATGCCGGTTCAGATTCGAGGTCGAATCCTTTTCAACAAGGAGGGAATGACATGAGTCCAACCACACCAGAGACATTACGGGATGCAGCTAACAACTTGGAGGAACCCATGCAGTTGCCAACAGGTCCAATCACACGCCAAAGAGCAAAGAAGATCAGAGAGGCCTTTGCGGGACTAGCTCAGAGCTATGTGACCAGTTGCAGCAACCAAGTCAAGTGCACACCAGAGAGGTCCCCAAGCTATTTCATTTGACCCAGATCAGCTCAGACTGAAGCATAGCAGAGCAGCTTCAGCACCAGCACCCTTTTGACCCGATTTGACCTATTTTGGGATTATGTTGAATTCGGCCAAATGGGGGCATTTTTGTCATTTTTGCTCGACATGTTGACTTTATTTATGATGTAATTAAGCTAGTTGACCAGGTCATTAGGGTTAATTATGCTTAGAACCTTGCTTATTGAGTAAGCACGTCAATTTACTATTTGATGTAAGCACCTCAAATTAGCTTAAGTTAGATTAGTTTCTAATCATTGTTTTAAGCTACTTTAGGTGGGAAAATACTTTTGGGGACGTGCTTGAGTGAAAGCTTTGGGTATTTTTTAGGTATTTTGGTAATTTCACTTTATGGACATTTTTGTCCATTCACACCTTTAGGGTTTCTCTTTGTAACCTATTTAAACTTTGTTTTCTTCTTCTTTGGAATAACATACACGACATTTTGAGAAACTTTCAAGCTTTTAAGCTTTGGCTATGGCTAAATTTCTAATGAGGGAGGGATTCCCCTTTTCAAGTTCAAATTGACTTATCTAAGCTTGGCAACTTAGTGGCGTCTCCATTGCTAGCAAAATACAATCTGATTTCATGCTTGTGGTTATCAAGAACGTGAGTTTCATGGTGGTTAGGGGCTGATCTTGGTTGGGTTTTGTTCCTACAAAATCAGTATTCAAAGTTCTTGGGGTTTTGAGAAAGACGCTTGGGGGTTTGCTTGGTTTCCAACCTAAGTGAGTTTCTTGTCAGGCTGCTATCTCACTAGTATCTTATGAATCTTAGATTATGCTTAGCTAATGTCATAACCTTATTTATACTAGTTGATTATTTAGTGATCTAACCAATTTTAATTCTTAAAATTTTATTCACTAATCCCAATTAGTCCACCAATGGGTTTTAAAATTTAGAATTCAACGAATAGACCAAATGTCATTAAACCATTTAATCGATAAAAGCATATTATTTATTCCAAAGGTACGTGGTGTTGTATCCCGACTGCAGACCATATTACCGTCCATTCGGAATCGGCTATGGAATTTACGTCCGGGTTTCCATCCGATATACCAAAGAAAAAAATGTACTCATAAGGTCCATTTGTTTCTAAAACTTGAATTCGTAATTTTTAAACCTTTAAATCAATTAATCTTATTAATCCGTTTGCATGTATCTCATATTCTTATTTAGCTTTTAAATTACATAAAATCATATTTTATGACTAGAATATCATGCATATCTACATGTTATGGCATGTGAAAATGCAAGAGTAGTCACCCTAGGCCATATGACATGTTAATAAATAATTTAAAACATACATATATTGACAAGAAACACACTTGGATTCGAAATCCAAGCAACAGACAGAACCCCAAGAACCACGAATTTGATTTTGAAAGAACAAAACCCTTCCAAGGCCACAAAGAAGACCCACAAAGAATTTGCCTTTGAGAACCTTTAAGATGAATCCTTGTAGTGTTTTGCTAGCAATGGAGAAGCCACTAAGTTTTCCAAACTTAGATAAGTCGATTCAAACTTGAAAAGGGGAATCCCTCCCTTACAAGAATTCAGCCATAGCCCAAGCTTTAAGCTTTTCAGTTTTACAAATTTCGTTTATTGTCCTCAAAATAAAAAAGAAAGAAAGCTTAAATAGTGTTACAAAGAGAAACCCTAAAGGCATAATGACAACAATGCCCCTAAAGGCTAAATTACAAAAATACCAAAGTCTTCAAGTCTTCAAAGGCCTGTGAGCTTCATTCAAAACTGATTTGGGCCAAGTGAAGTGGCTTTGGGCCCTCTCTATTGAAGCCCACATGCGTCTCTATTTATTTGTTGCAATCGGCCATAAAACTCTGAACTAATCCTGCCATTGCTTCTCTGAGTCTTTTGGTCCTCTGCCTCGTAATTGGCCCTTCTGGTACTTGTAATGGATCATTTGCTTTGTTGTCGGCCTGGATCATGTCATCCTCTCCCTCTTGAAAAGGATTCAACCTCGAATCTGTACCTGCATCAAAAGAAGTTAAGTCAGAAACATTAAATGTAGCAGACACATTATACTTACCTTGTAAATCCAGCTTGTATGCATTATCATTAATCCGTTCCAAGACTTGAAATGGACCATCCCCTCTCGATTGTAACTTAGATTTACGTTGTTCAGGAAATCTCTTTTTACGCATGTGTACCCAAACCCAATCTCCAGGCTGAAATACCACACGTTTTCTTCCCTTATTAGCATGAGAAGCATATTGCTCATTATTTCGTTGTATTTGCTCTCTTGCTTTCTCATGTATATGCTTCACCAAATCGGCTTTCCTTTTTCCATCTAGCCCCGCATGTTCATCGACAGGCAAAGGTAACAAATCTAATGGAGTTAGTGGCTGAAAACCATAAACAATTTCAAATGGTGAGTAAGATGTAGAGGAATGAATACTACGATTATATGCAAATTCAATAAAAGGCAAACAATCCTCCCAAGTTTTTAAGTTCTTATTGATAATAGTACGCAATAATTGAGTCAAAGTCTTAATAACAACCTCGGTCTGGCCATCAATTTGGGGGTGGCAAGTAGTAGAATACAAAAGTTTAGTTCCCAGCTTACCCCATAAAACTTTCCAAAAGTGACTAAAGAATTTGACATCACGATCTGAAACTATACTTCGTGGAATCCCATGGAGTCGTACTACTTCTCTAAAGAACAAGTCAGCAATGTTAGTGGCATCATCAGTTTTATGACATGCTATAAAGTGTGCCATCTTACTGAAGCTATCAACCACTACAAAGATGGAATCTCTACCCTTCTTAGTCCTAGGTAAACCCAAGATAAAGTCCATCGATACATCTACCTATGGCTCACTAGGTATAGGCAATGGTGTATACAACCCATGAGGCATAACCTTAGATTTAGCATGTTTACAAGTTAAGCACTTATTACACAAACGCTCAATATCTCTCCGCATTTTAGGCCAATAAAAATGTTCACTCAATACCCCTAAGGTTTTGGCAATGCCAAAGTGCCCCATTAAACTTCCCACATGTGTTTCCCTCACTAACAACTCATTTATACAAACAGGAATGCATAATCTATTCTCCATAAACAAAAACCCATCATGTTGGTAGAATTTACTAAAAGCAGACTTTTCACATGCAGCATAGATAGTACTAAAGTCAATATCACTAGCATAAAGTTCTTTAATAAATTCAAACCCAAGCAGTCTTGCACTCAATGAAGTAAGTAAGGCATACCTTCGCGATAGTGCATCGGCGACAATGTTTTCCTTACCTTGTTTATAGCGGATTACATATGGAAATCTCTCAACAAACTCTAACCATTTTACGTGTCGTTTGTTCAGCTTACCTTGGCCTTTTAGATGCTTCAATGATTCATGATTAGTGTGGATCACAAATTCTCGAGGCCACAAATAATACTGCCAAGTCTTAAGGGCTCTCACTAGTGCATACAACTCCTTGTCATATGTGGGGTACCTTAAAACTGCTCCATTCAGCTTCTCACTAAAGTAAGCTATTGGTCGCTTTTCTTGCATAAGAACCGCTCCAATGCCTATCCCGGATGCGTCACACTCAATCTCAAATGTCTTCTCAAATTGGGTAGTGCCAAGACTGGTGCACTGCACAACTTCATTTTCAGATCCTGGAATGCACGCTCCTGCTCTTCACCCCATTTGAAGCCAACAGTCCTCTTCACTACTTCAGTCAGTGGTGCTGCAATACTACTGAAGTCTTTAACAAATCTGTGGTAGAAGCTTGCTAATCCATGGAAGCTTTTGACTTCTGTCACTGTTGTTGGTGTTGGCCAATCCTGAATTGCCTTCACCTTTTCCAAATCTACCTCGATGCCATCTGCACTCACAACAAATCCAAGGAAAACAATTCTATCCATACAAAAAGTGCACTTATCCATACATGCTTCAAATGCATAACATGCTCATCTACTGTTTTACTGTAAACTAAGATGTCATCAAAATAAACCACAACAAACTTACCTAAAAATGCACGCATAACATGATTCATCAATCTCATAAATGTGCTAGGTGCGTTTGAAAGACCAAATGGCATAACTAACCATTCATACAAGCCATACTTAGTCTTTTTTTTTTTGATAAAGTAAGTGTATAACCAAAAGAAAACTATACAAGAGCAAAGGGGCATACCCCAGACTACTAGAGAGGACAGACCCTCCTAGAAGAAAAGCCGAAAGGCTACAAGCAAAAGATCAACAGAAAATGTCATCGGGCAAGTGCCAGGATAGGTGAAGCCATTTATTGTCATAAGATGGATTCACCTTCCGTAAAAAGCCAGAACGATTCCGAACATCAAAAATAATATCACTAAGCAGGATAGAAACATGCCGAAGAGGCGCATCATGAGTGCGGGCATTCCTCTCCCTCCATAAATGGTAAACTGACGCGGCAAAAGACAGCCGAACAAGAAGATGGCGTAAAGAGGCGTCAGAAAACTGACACATCCACTCAACAGTCTGAAGCCAATCTCGGCAACTCCAATCTAACCCACACATAGCCAACACAGTCGACCAGACCTTAGAAGAGAAGGAGCACTGGAAGAAAAGATGATCAATATCCTCACTAGAACAACCACAGAGAATACATCGCGAGCAAGCAGAGATACCAAACCTCATCAAACTATCCTGAGTACAAAGGCCTCCCTGAATAGACATCCAAAGCAAAAAGGAATGGTGGGGAATGGCCTTCCGGAACCAAACAACTTGAAACCAATGCACCAAGGTTCCCCTAGACCGTATAGCATTCTAGACACTATCCATAGAAAATCTCCCTCTACTATCATCCACCCAAACCAGCTCATCCTCCCTCAAGCTAGACGGATTCGGAAGAAGGGCCCGACCAGATCAACAAGGGCGGCAAACCTAGATGGGGGCCACCGCAAAGAAGAATCAGAAATAATGGAAGCAACTGTAGCCATCATATCCAAGCCAGAGTCATAAATCACTCTCTCACCCAACGAATCCACAATCGGACCCATAGGATGCCAAAAATCAAACCACAATAAAGTCTTCTCACCATTCCCAATCCTAACTCTCATCCGCCGCCGGGACCAAGAACGAAGCTCCAAAATCTTACGCCAACTCCAAGAGCAATCTGTAGGGCAAGGAACCTCCCAAAAACTTCTCCCCCTCAACAAATAAGACTGAACCCAATTCGACCAAGAAGAAACCTGGCCAGAACAAATGAACCAGATGTGCTTAACAATAGCCGCTCTATTCCAAGAATTCCAATCTCTTAATCCCCAACCCCCCCTCCTTGGAAGGTAAACAAACTCTACTCCAAGCCACTCTCGCCCTAGAAGAGGTGAGCTCACTACCCTTCCAAAGGAAAGAACGGAAAATCGTCTCCACCTTCCTAATAACAGACTTAGGAAGAATAAATAAAGAAGTCCAATAAACTTGAATGGAGAATAAAACAGATTTAATGAGCTGAAGCCGCCCCGCATAAGAGAGAAACTTACTACTCCAACTTTTAGCACGCATAACAATACGATCCACAAGAGAAGCACAATCTGAGGCCCAGAGTTTAGTAGAAATCAAAGGGACTCCCAGATACCGCACTGGAAGAATCCCTACTTGGAAGCCCAGAACAAGACGCAGCTGGTCCTGAAGGGTAGGAGAGATACTAGAGGAGAAGAAATGACTTTTAGCTAGATTCGGGATTAAACCTGATAAACCACTGAACTGCCTGAGACAATCCTTAATCAAGGAAACCGAGGAGGCATCCGCTTTACAGAAAATCATAAGGTCATCCGCAAAGCAAAGATGAGTGAGACGGTTCTTAGAACACCGCCCATGGAATCTGAAATCCTTATTAAGAGCCATTTTATGAAGTAAGCCTGACAGAAATTCCATAGCCAAGACAAAGAGATAAGGAGACATAGGATCACCTTGTCGCAACCCGCGACCCCCAGAGAAAAAACCGTGCAACTCCCCATTAATAGACACAGAAAACCTAGTAGAAGTCATACACTCCTGAATCCAACCCACCATCCTCTCTGGAAAACCAACAGTCCGCAGTACCTCAACCAAAAAGTCCCAACGAACAGTGTCATAAGCTTTCATCAAGTCAATCTTAAGAGCACATCTCGGGGAACCACCAGTCCGATGATAATTCAGAACCAATTCCTGACATAAAAGAATATTGTCGCTGATACGCCTACCCGCAACAAAAGCAGATTGATTATGACTAATCACTGAAGGAAGGATAACTTTGATCCTATTCGCAATAAGCTTAGCAATACACTTGTAAATAGTGTTGCAACAAGAAATAGGCTGATAATCCTTAACCTGGGAAGGGTTAGGAATCTTGGGAATCAGAGCAATAGAAGTAGCATTAACCTGCCTCAAGAGACGCCCAGAGGAAAAGAAAGAGTGAATAGCACAAAGGACATCATCCCCCACAACACTCCAAGACTTCTTAAAGAAACCCGAATTAAATCCATCTGGGCCTGGAGCTTTATTGTCCTTCAACGTGAACAAGACATCCTTAATCTCCTCATCAGAAACCTCCCGGGTAAGAGACTCACTCTGCTCAGCTGTCACATGCCTAGTAATTGTAGATCTAAGGGCAACCCTATCAATATCCTGCTGACTATGCTGGGGGCCCAAAAGGGTCTCAAAAAAAGAAACAATCTCATCTCTAACCAAAACATCATCCTCCACACGAGTCCCATCCTCCTTAGTGATAGAAGTAATCTTGCTACGGCCGTGAAAACTCTTCATAGCAGTAAAAAAGAATTTAGTATTCTGATCCCCGAGATTTAGCCATTGAACATGAGATTTCTGTCTATTGAAGCCTTCCTCAGCCCGACACATGTCACCATACCGTAACGAAAGACTAGCTTCTTCAGCTAACAGAGCGGGGTTACTGGGGCACTCCTGTAAAGCACACTGCACACTATCCAACTCCCTCCTAATCTCCAAAACCTTACTCGGAATCTGAGAGAAATGCTCGACATTAAACTTCTTCAAGGCCATCTTAACACTCTTCAGCTTACAACATAAACGGAACATCGGAGTACCGAGAACATCAATGTCCCAAGCCCTAGCCACAACTGAGAGAAAATCAGGATGATCCGCCCAAAAATCAAAGAATTTGAAGGAAATTTTCCTCTTTGGGAGCTCTGCAAGTTTAACCACCATAGGAGAATGATCTGAAATCCGAGGGGGAAGAAAGCGGGCAGTAGAACCCGGAAAAAGACAATCCCCAAGACGAATTAGCGAGAACACGGTCCAACTTACGCCAAATAGGAGACTGAATCTGCTTATTGAACCAAGTAAACTGACAACCAGAGAACTTAAGATCATCCAAACCAGCCTTACCCAAAATAGCAGCCCAAATCATCTTTCCAAGCCGGCCATGCCACAGATCCACCACAATGCTCAATCGGAGAGCGAATAGCATTGAAGTCTCCCAAAACAAGCCACGAAGAGTCATCAAAAACACTACCACTCGAAAGTAAGTCGGCCCAAAGCTCCCGACGCTTCTCGTAGTCACACTCACCATAAACCACCGAGACTACACAAGTCCACAACCCAGAAATATGAGACACACTACAATGAATAACTTGAGATGAAGAACGAATAATGCTAACATCAATGTCATTAGGGTTCCAACACACCCCAAATACGGCCAAACGGAAGAATATCAGAGTGGCAAAAAAAACTTCCATGAAGGATTAATTGCATGAGAAACATTCACAAAATTAACCTCCTTTACCTTGGTTTCAACTAAACCACACAAAGAAAGCTTCTCATCACGAAGAAACCTCCTAACTTCAGCTTGTTTAATTGGGTCATTGAGACCCCGAATGTTCCAACAACCAAAAATCATTAAAACAGAGAAGAGTAAAGCCAAACCCAAACAAATCAGTGTCGTCGACCCCCTCTCGGGGACTGCCGTTTCTGACTCCTCTTTCCACCAGAACCCTTTCTAGATTTGTTACCATAAACCAATTTCCTGATCTCCTGAGAATCAATGACCTTATTAGCCAAACTGTTATCATTGGGCGTGGGCGAATCATAAGTTCCAGAAGGCGGAGACTCAGCTAAAATAGACTTAGAAATATCCTCGACAAGAAGTGAAGAAGCACGGGAACATTCACCTTCCTCCTTACCCTCTGCCTCCGTAATAATTGCCTCAGACGAAACCACAGACATAGGAGGAGTTACCAGAGCCGATTCAACCTATTGGAAGAGCACTCACCCAAAACAAGAACCCTGTTAGAGGGAACATCCTGAATCACATCACCGCTCGAGCTAACAGGAGTGGTCGCAGTTTTCCACTAATTTCCCTCTCTCATGTGAATTTGATGGTATCCACTTTTTAAATCAATCTTACTAAAAATTTTGGAACCATGCAATTCATCCAACATGTCATCTAGTCTAGGAATGGGGTGACGATACTTTACCGTAATATTATTGATAGCTCGGCAATCAACGCACATATGCCACGTCCTACCTTTCTTAGGAACTAGAATCACTAGTACTGCACAAGGACTCATGCTTTCCTTTACATACCCCTTGTCCATCAACTCCCGTACTTGCCTTTTTAGCTCATTTGTCTCCTCGGGATTGTTCCTATAAGCCGGTCTGTTAGGAATGACTGCTTCAGGTATGAAGTCTATCCGATGCTCAATACCTCTAATGGGTGGAAGCCCACTAGGTATGTCCTCTATTAGTACGTCACTGTAATCCTGCAAAAGAGATGAAATAGACACGGGAAGCAAAGGGTCAGTGTTAGTAAAATAAATGTGAGGCTCCTTATAGACTAACAATAGCATGAGCTTGCTAGCCTTGAATGTTTTCCTCGCTTCACCCTCACCCATGTAGAATCTTTTTTTAACTCTCCCTTTTGTTTCCCCCTCACGTTCACTCACACTCCCCTTTGGAACTCCCACGGCCTTGGCCTTATTTTTCTCACCCGATACACCACTCTCACTAGTCTCACCCAAGGTGGTGTTTCCCTTCGCTCTCTCTTTGTCACGTTCAAGTTGCAACTTAACCTGATCTTCATGGACTTGTGCAGGTGTAAGTGGGAATAATGTAATGGGTTTTCCCTTATGCTGAAAAGAGTACTTGTTCTTGAACCCATCATGAATAACCTTCTTATCAAATTGCCACGGTCTGCCCACAAGAATATGTCCTGTATGCATCGGTATCACATCACATAGGACACCATCTGTGTATGGCCCAATGGTAAAGCTCAACAATACCTGCTTTGTCACACTTATTTCCCCACAATCATTTAACCACTGCAACTTGTAAGGCTTCAGGTGTCTCAAACAACTCAACCCCAATCGCTCAATCAAAGCTGTGCAAGCAACATTAGTACAACTGCCCCCATCGATGATCATACTACACCCCTTGCCATTCACACGGCACCTAGTATGTAATATGTTCTCCCTCTGCTGCACACTCTCATCCTCTACAATATGTGCACTCAAAGCACGCTTGACAACTAAGGATAAGTTATTCAGCGGGTATGTAGCTCCCTCATGGTCACTAGTATCCTCCAACTCTGGCATCTCCTCCTCAACCTCACTATCGGTAGAATACACCTCTCTACTCTTTTTATCAATCACTAAGGTATGCCTATTGGGACATTGTGAAGCATAGTGTCCCATGCCCAAACATTTGAAACACTTTACATCCTTAGTTCTATTAGCTGCACCCTCAGGTTTTGGTCTAGTTTTGCTCGGTTCTGCAGCCTCTTTACCCTTGGCACTAGGTTCGGCCCTAGGCTTATTAAAGCCTCCACTGAACTCACCTCTAGGCTTGTCAAAGCCTCCATCTCGCTTCTCATTCGGAACCCATTTTCCTTTCCATGCAGAAGTAGCTTGAGTAGCAAATCTGGATGTTGACCTTCTCTTGAGTTGCCTTTCTACCTTGATAGCCATGTGAAGCATATCCTCCAAATCAACATAGTGATGCAACTCCACCATGTTTGCAATCTCTCTATTCAAGCCCCCTAGAAACCGTGCCATAGTAGCTTCTGCATCCTCAACTACATTTGCCTTGATCAATGCAACTTCCATCTCGGTGTAATAGTCCTCAACACTCTTGGTCCCCTGATATAGATGTTGTAGTTTCTGATACAATTCCCTATAGTAATGGCTGGGTATAAATCTCTTTCTCATGAGACCTCTAAGTTCTGCCCATGTCTGAACCGGTCTCTCATAATTTCTCCTCCGAGTAGAGACAAGCTGATCCCACCAAATCATAGCATAATCGGTAAACTCAATTGCTGCCAGATCGATCTTCTTCTCATCTGAGTAGTGATGACATTTGAAAATCAATTCTATTTTATTTTCCCATTCTAAATAAGCTTCAGGATCATTCTTGCCGTGGAATGTTGGTATTTTGATCTTGATGCTACCTAGATCACCATCTACATCTCCTCATCTACCATATCCCCTCATATCATAATCCCCTATTCTGGCATCAAATGCACCTCTATCATCAAATCGTCTATCCCTCCTATCATTCCTCCTATCAAACCTCCTATTAGGCCTCCTATCATGCCCAGGCTGAAATCTCTCCTCCACATCATCAAGACCATCAGAATCATCAAACTCATTTTCAGCTTCCTCTTCATCTGGTGGTACATACTGTGGTGGTACACGTCGAGGTGGCACATTATGAGGTGGTGGTATATTCTGAGGTGTTGGTATATGCTGGGGTGGTGGTGCTCTGGGACCGCTACCAGTTTGAATACTCTCTACACTCTTGGTCAATCTCTCCAAAGTAGTATTCATGTTCTCCATCATATCTGTAAATTTCCTATCCAATGCCTCAAGCTTTTCATCAGTGGTTAGACCTGCCATCTCAACACTAAACAAACAGATTAGAAATAACAAGAAAGTAAAGAAAATATGTAAATCCTCACAATCTCACGTGTTTACACTCGAATGATATCACTCCACTCGTGTTTGCACTCTATTGGCTTTTACCCGATACTGTGCTCACAATCATTGCCTTTTACCACTCTTGAGTTCTTCCTCAATTCAAATGTGAATCACACTCAATCCAAGAATACAAAATCAAGTGTAGTCCTCAAGCTAGCATGAAACACAACGGACCCAATAATATATAAATAGGGCAGGCGGAAACAAAATGCGAACAGGAATAGCAATGACGAAGACTCAATCAATAATACTTAAGCTAGAGTAATTAGAATAAAGAAGTGAACAATTAGCACAATGGAAAAAAAATAAGCATGCAAATTTACGGTCGTATGCAATTTTGGGTGAAAATTTGGCACCTCTATAGAAATTTTGATGGAATACCCTTCACGGACACCCAAATGATAATATGGAATAAACTAAATTCAACCAAAAAATTTCACTTTTTTACTCAAGTGATCACTATCACTCAAGTCATTTTTTTTTTTAATGTCAGATGCTGATATTGTGGTTCTGATTTCAGAGGCTGATTTAGGTTATGATTTCAGAGGCTGGTTTTCAGAGCATGATTTTAGAGTCTGATCAAGGTCTGATTTCAGGGTCTGATTTCAGAGGCTACTGGTCAGGGTCTGATTTCAGAGTCTAAGTTTCAAGGTCTGATTTCAGAGGCTACTGGTCAGGGTCTGATTTTAGAGTTTGACATCAGAGGCTAAGTTTCAGGGTCTGATTTCAGAGTCTAATTTCAGGGTCTGAATTCAAAGGCTAAGTTTCAGGGTCTGATTTCAGAGTCTGATTTCAAGGTCTGAATTCAAAGGCTAAGTTTCAGGGTCTGATTTCAGACGTCACTAGGGTTTTAGAAACAAATCACACAGCCGCCAAAGAACATGCTTATTTCTTCAACATATGCTAAAGAACAGAACAAAAATCCAGAACTTGAAAATGATAAAAGATGAACTGATATGCAAAACACAACAAAATCAGATCCAGAAATAAACAAAATGAAAACATAAACAAGATCCAACAAGAACTGAAACGAAAATAACAAGGAACGAAAATAAAAACAGAATCAAACAAAAAGTAAAGATAGGAAAATCAGACCTTAGAACCCTGAGCTCTAGATACCAAATGACAAGAAACACACTTGGATTCGAAATCCAAGCAAACCCCAAGCAACAGACAGAACCCCAAGAACCACAAATTTGATTTTGAAAGAACAAAACCTTCCAAGGCCACAAAGAAGACCCACAAAGAACTTGCCCTTGAGAACCTTTAAGATAAATCCTTGTAGTGTTTTGCTAGCAATGGAGACGCCACTAAGTTTGCCAAACTTAGATAAGTCGATTCAAACTTGAAAAAGGGAATCCCTCCCTTACAATAATTCGGCCATAGCCCAAGCTTTAAGCTTTTGAGTTTTACAAATTTCATTTATTGTCCTCAAAATGAAAAAGAAAGAAAGCTTAAATAGTGTTACAAAGAGAAACCCTAAAGGTATAAAGACAACAATGCCCCTAAAGGCTAAATTACAAAAATACCAAAGTCTTCAAGTCTTCAAAGGCCTGTGAGCTTCATTCAAAACTGATTTGGGCCAAGTGAAGTGGCTTTGGGCCCTCTCTATTGAAGCCCACATGCGTCTCTATTTGTTTTTTGCAATCAGCCATAAAACTCTGAAGTAATCCTGCCATTGCTTCTCTGAGTCTTTTGGTCATCTGCCTCGTAATTGGCCCTTCTGGTACTTGTAATGGATCTTTTGCTTTGTTGTCGGCCTGGATCATGTCATATATACCCAGGATTGGCGTCACGAAGCCCATAAACCAGTGACCAAAAAAATGTCAGGTCTGTGTCGCGTCACAACGCGAAGTGACTTACATCGCGACACGATCGAGGCAGTAGCCTCAGGTTTGTAACGACCGGTAGTTTTTACTACTGCCTACAGTGATACTGTTATGTATGAGACGAATGCATGTAAAATAAATTAGGATAGGACTTAAATATGCTCATTGAACGACTTTGGAGATGATCGGTAAATTTCTCGAAGTCCTGGGGCGAGACTGTACCGTGTTTCCTTTGGATGGCCCATGGTATTTAGGGCATAACTTTTGCGTACGAACTCCGATTTTTATGAACTTTATATCATCGGAAAGCTGAGACTGAGACTACAACTTCCGTGTTGAATATTTTCCCGAAATCGGATCAGAAGTGGGTCCAAAACGCAAGTTAAAATCTGGATGAATAGTAATTTCGGACCCAAATGCAAAAAAATCTCAAACTTTCTTCAAACTTCCACAATCTTCTCAAAGTTTCCAAATATCATACACCCCCACTATAAATACAACACACTATTCCCAAATACAAAATTGGAAGAAATTAGGAAAGAAAGAAAAGAAGAAACCGAGAGAAGGAAAATAGGGAAAAAAGAAGAAGAGAAATGAGAGAAAGAAGAAGAAGAATGGGAAGAAAAGAAGAAAAGAAGAAGAAAAGGAAGAAGAGAAATAGGGATGAGTTTGGCAATCCTTGGAGGACTTAAAGAATGGAGAAATCAAGGAAATGAGGTAAGAACCCAAAACCCAAATTTTAAATAACTTGCAATTTGATTGTTGGGAGATTGTGGTGAGTTGGTGACTTGAAATAATGGAGTTTGGGTAGTTTTGTGTTGATAAAATGGGTGTTTGGGTAGTTTTAGAGTTGTTATTCAAGTTGATTAATATTGTAAGAATGAGGGAATTTGATGATGTTTGAGTGTTGGAAATGTGTTATAATGATGAATTAGATGATATATTTGCTTGGAGATGTGTTATAGGAGTATAATTTGATTTGGATTATATGGATTTTGGTTTTGGGGACTGATCATCGAAGAGGCAGAATCTGCCCAGAATAGCAGCGACGCGCAGCTTGTGCTGCGTCGCGATGCGCCGAACAGAAGACAAATTTTTTTTTAAGGAAACGAACGCGTAACCAAGAGTCGGGGTGTCATTTATACAAATTCATTGAAGGTATAAAAAGGTTCTAATAGGGAATCCGATTAGATTAATGAATTTTATTTGATTATGAATCGTAGTTTATAACTGTTGATTCTAATTAAATTCTGATCGTAGGATATCCACAGGAACCGCATTCTCCTTCGACCATGGATCCAGTCCCAGCCAAATTCAAACACTGTGAGTGGAGATTTATTTTCTTGCAAATTGAATTTATAATTATTGGTTTTAGATTAAGATTTATTTCAAAACTTACTTTTAAAAGCTTTAGGGTGTTAGCCTTGTTTAGTTTTCAGATACATGTTATCTGAGATTTGATTTAAAGTTTTAAAAGTTTATCAGGAGTATTTATATGTTTTTAGGGCAAGAGGGAAAAACTCACCCCAGTATGTAACTTGAGATATAGTTGGAATTGACGGATACAAAGGACATGTGCACATGTAGAACCAGGATGATGGCATAGGTTCGTGTACCTGGACTCTAGTTCAGAGCTTGGGTGGTAGCATAGATCCGCACCCCCCAGTTCTAGTTTGTGGCTTGGGGGACGGCGATACGTAACGCCCCAAGACCACTAATTTCAAATACCCGGTTGAGTATTTCCCGGACAAGTCCAGTTCAGTCGTTTTCCTGGGCGTAGAGCACCACCAGTTTCAGAGACAATAGTGGCATGCTTTGGGGGATGGCGATACGTAACGCCCCAAAGTCATGGATTTGCACTGCTGGCTACAGTTAGGCGATGGGGGGACGGCGATACGTAACACCCTCATACGTCAAGTTTTTCAGCCAGAGATATAGATTTCAGATAGAGTTTTCAGATTTCAGATACAATTTTCATAGATCTTTTAGAAAAGAAAGTTTTCCCGAAACATAAGTTTTATATGAGATTTTAAGAAAGAAGTTCAGAGTTTTAAAAACAAAAATCAGTTTTTTATAAAGTTATTTTATGAGTTTTCGATTTTAGAACCAAATGTTTTATAATAGTTTTTAATTTTTAGTCCACTCACTTAGATCGAATAATAATCTAACCCCCACTCTAGTCTTTATGTTTTGCAGGATTCTCGGAGGACGAGCTCGAGAGGATGGATACTGATGCAGTCACTCGATATGGAGTCCACTAGTACGAGTCAGAGTTTGAGTAAAAGTCTAGTCATAGTTAAGTATGAGTCTTAGTCAATTATTAGTCATTGTAAAATCAATTGTTATCAAGTACAATAATTAATATAAAGTTCGTTTTCAGTATTTTCGAGTTGGGCTACGGTCCCATACAAAGTATAGTCAAATTAAGATAAGTAAATTAATATCAGTCATAGGTAGTTAGTCAGAGGCTGATGGGGTTAGTACTTCTATCCCCTGCCGGTAACATCTCCCAGATCGGGGATGTTACAAATATGGTATCAGAGCATGGTCTAGGGAGTCAGTGACTGTAATGAGTAGAGTGTTGGGGGCCTTATTCTCGATATAGGTAGTCAGAGATTTTGAGGATATCTACCCAGGAATGTGTTAGGGAATAGAAAAGCCCGAACAAGTAATAGAGCGCCTAGAAGTAAAGTCTCTTCCCTCCTCAGAACACTCCTTCCATCCGAACCAGTAGTCTTTAAGTACCTCATATAGATAGTAAAGACCTATGAGTACCTATTCAGGAAAATAAGAAGAAAAAGAAAAGTTAGGAAGTGGAATAAGATACAGAAGGTAGATAACTAAGTAATTGAAAGTAAATAGAGATAGAGAAATAGAAACAAATAAGAAATGTCGAAATCTATTGTAATAAGAATCAGAGACATGGAGTTAAGTAATAAAGGATAATACCAGAATTAATAGTAAAGATGAGTGTAGTAAGACTAGACCAGAATAAAAGCCGAGTAGATCTATGAAATGGTTCTTTCCCTCGAGCGAGATACCTTTCTTCCTTAGAAGAATTCCTCCGAGTTGATCCAATATTTTTCTGAACCATCCCGTATAGGTAGCAAGTTCCCCCGAGTATCAAGGACTGTTATAAGATAGAGGAAGTAAGAAATTCAAGGACGATCGTGGAACCTTTTAATGGATACGGAATGCCATAGAGAAAGAGAGACTTTAGATTTTCCGAACTCAGAACTGTAGGCAAAAAAAATGAGTGGCGATTGAAACAACAGTCAGTCCCCCTGGCCAAGAGATCCAATAGATAAGGTCTCGACCTATCTAGATCCTCACTCCACCGAGATACCGGTTAAAGAAGTTATCCTGATAGAGTCTATCTCATACCCATTCTACATGAGCAATAGACTCCATCAGGACATAAAATGCTAGAACAAAGAAGAAGAAGTTCCCCGAGATATAAAGAAAAGGAACCAGTAAAAGGGAACAATTGATAGATTAGACAAATCATAAGATAGCTCGACAACTAGGTCGAT
This sequence comes from Zanthoxylum bungeanum, assembly GCA_019454045.1. Taxonomy (NCBI): domain Eukaryota; kingdom Viridiplantae; phylum Streptophyta; class Magnoliopsida; order Sapindales; family Rutaceae; genus Zanthoxylum; species Zanthoxylum bungeanum. The sequence continues at coordinate 49,818 of SKCR01017113.1, forward strand.
GAACCCAAAAAACAAAAACAAGAAAACTTGAAAATGGAAGGTTCAACACTACAATAAGTGGAGCTAAGTGCGGAAACCTTCATAGAAACAAAGAACCTTCAAGAAAGTAAAGAAATTAGAAGTACAAAAGAACATTGAGAATAATTCGTAGGAATATAGTGAGTAACTTACAAAGAACCTCATGGTATTGAGAAGAATGATCTTAGGAAGAGAGTAGCGTATGGATCAAGATATAGTAGAGGATGCCCTTAGCAGTCTAAATAAATAGAGTTCTCAAGGGAGTAAAGGAGTAGGAGTTTAGGAACTAAGATAAGAAGGAACCTTCCTAGCAGAATGAATCCCTTAGGAAAGATAGTAAAGAGATTATAGTAGTATCCAGAGAAAGAACATAGTAACCACAGAAAATTAAGCAACATAAAGGATAAAGTGACAGTATAAGGAACTTAATAGGAAGTATACCTCTAGAAAGACTTTGTATGAAATGTGGAGTGATTGATTGATATAAATGACTGGGAGTAAAGTAAGAAAAGGCAAGTCAGATAAGTTTTAGCAGTAAGACCCAATGTAGGAAAAGACACCAGACAGGTATACACGAGAGTTCTAGGTAAAGGGTACGTGTTACCGAAACACCGTAACAGAAGAGCCTCAAGACTAGTTCCCACCCTCCCAACCCTCGATCGATACCAGTAACAAAGATGGACCTGAAATGTAACCTTGAGATACTCCAGAAGCGAATATAAGTGTAGTGATAGATGAACGAAACATACAACTCTTAAGAACAGCATCAAATCAAAATAAAAGGAAAGGAAGAAATAGTCTAAGTTAGAGATTTAAAGGAAAGATATTAGATAAGGCAATAAAGAGAAGAAGTACTAGTTAAGTATATCATAAAAAGGTAAATGGACAGCGTTAAGAATAACCAAGAACACATAGGAGCTAATATTCTTCGAATAAAACAGCAAAGGTATAACCCACAGTAGTTTCAGTTATAGAGCAAAGCATAAGAGAAAGTAAAGAGGTTAGCAGATATAAATACTGAAAGTAAAATTGTAAAAGCGCAACAACAAACAGGAGAGGAAATACTAAGTAAGTATTGACAGAAGAGTAGTATAATATAAAACCAAGGAAATAAGTTTACCATAGTATGGAGATCAATAAAGATGAAGATATTCTAGTATGAAATCGAGTATAGAAGACGAGTTGATATAAAAGAATAGTAAAGAAAGATCAAAGAGATGAGACCTACAGATGTTAAGTTGGAACATTACCAAAATAAGTAAGAAGTCAAGTAATAATCGATATTTCAAGAAACCAAGGTATGAGGATATGATAATCTCATAAAGGAAGAAGAAAATTCCCAGGTAAAAAGGCAGAAACATAGACCCATAGGTAGCAGAATGAAGTTAAGAATAAAAAGAGTACTAAGAAAAAAAAAATTAGAGAATAAAACTGTTAAGATGCAATGATGATAGAAAGAGTACTTAATAAGTAAAAGGTAACGGTAAGTAATAACAAGGAAAAATTTTGATTGAGTAATTATATAAGGTACCCAACTCTAGCTTAAGATGACCAAACCACTACGAGTTTGGGATGGTTTAGCCGCATGTATGGGTGGTTTGGTAGGTTCGTATCATAGTACGGAAACTAAAAAATAGGTTAGTGCGAAGCTGTTATTGTCATAGAAATGAATTCTCGAACTACGGAATAATGATAAATTTGTGAGTAACGAATTTTGTAAGCAAAGTACGAAAGGATATAAGCTTTTAACCATGACCAAACCAAGAGGTACCACTAAGAAGTTATCCAGGAGTAACACTTTAAGTACAAGTGGAGTTAATAAACAATATTAGTAAGTTAGAAAACCCAAGCCCTTTCAGAGAAGCATAAATTTTGGAACTTAGAAAAAGAAGCTTATAAACTGTTGAAAGTCGCAAGTAAAGTATAGAAAGTTAATAGCTAAGTGATGAGAAAGAATAATAAGATCAAGTTGGACAGATGGAACAAAGGAATGCTAAGTACATGTAGAATCTTTAGTAAGAGTCAAGGTATCAACCACTAAGAATCTGATCAAGTTAAGAAATTACGGAGCATAAATGAAGACCTATAAGAAAGAGATCTTGGAAATAAGATATATTGAGTACACCTAAAGGTCTAGAAAATAAATAGTCATGAATACTCAGCAGAAGTCTTACAAAGAGAAAAAGGGAGAAATCAAGTAGTTAATAGAGCATAGAAATAATAAGATTAAGTACAATAAAATCTCTAGATATTCTCAAAACTAGGAAAACCATGAGTTAGACACCATAAAGGATTCGAGGATGAATCATATTTATGGGGGGAGAATTTATAACAACCAGTAGTTTTTACTACTGCCTACAGAGATACTGTTACGTACGAGATGAAGGCATGTAAAAGAAATTAGGATGGGACTCAAATATGCTCATTGAATGACTTTGGAGATGATCGGTAAATTTCTCGAAGTCCCGGGGCGAGACTCTACCGTGTTTCCTTTGGATAGCCCGTGGTATTTAAAGCATAACTTTTGCGTACAAACTCCGATTTTTATGAAATTTATATCATCGGAAATCTGAGACCGAGACCTACAACTTCGGCGTTGAATATTTTCCCAAAATCTGATGTGATCCAGAATGAGCTCTGTTTGTTGGGCCAAGTTAACTTGAAGTTGTGGCTGATTGCATGGCTTGATCAAATTGGTGTATTGGGCCATTTTGGTGGATTTGGAAGATTCCTTGGGTTATGGAGTTTGTTCCATGCATGAGACATTATGTGAAGGCTTTATTATGTCTAAAGCAGTATTGGAATGGGTCTAGGACGTGCATGTGCTGCCTTGATTGATTTTGGGCTTTATTTCCGAATGGTGTATTAGCAGTGGCGGGATTTACGCAGTCTTCGTATTTTGGACATAACTTTCTCGTCCGATGTCCGATTTTGGTGATTCAAGTTGCATTGAAAAGATAACTCATAGATCTACAACTTTGAAGTTTTCATCAAAGTCCAGTTCGGATTCCTTCATGGACTAAATGAGGACGCAATATATCCCTATAGTTTTTATATTTTATATTTTTTTAAGTTATGTGTTGTTTAAGTGTTGGGCTGAACATTAATTAAATTAAAAAGCCTATGGACGAAATTTTCAAGTATTTTATTAGGGTTTTATTTATTTTGGTAGAATTAGGGTTAGCCACCTATTTAAAGGGGCATTATTCATTGTAATGGATAATTAACCAATAATATATCTTTTTACAAAACAAATTGACTTGTGTCATCTTGAGGGAGTGGATTCTTCCTTGGTTTTACGGAACAAAAGCTTATCAACGTGTGGCAAGCGTTGTGGCGCTGTATCGCTGTTCAGGATTCTCCAAAGAAATAAAGAAAGGTTTTTAAGGGCAATGTTCCTTAAGGGTTGGACTTGATCTTGAAAGGATTTTGTTCTTACAAAATCAAGATTCGCGGTTCTTGGGGCTTAGAACACGTGGAGAGGTTTGCTTGGTTTTGTTCCAGGCATGTTTCTATCATTTGGTATCAGAGCCAAATTTCAGGTCTGACTTTTATTTATTTTCGTTTCTTCTTTTTTTCCTGTTGATTCAGTCTTTGAAGTCTTGTTTTTGCTATCATATTCATTGTGTCATTGATAGCCTTCTACTGCTGTCAATCAAAAATAAAAAATAAAAAAATAATTTCTTACTTTTATATTTGTGTCTGTCAATTAAAAAAAATCTTTTTGTTCTGCCTTGTGTCGTGTTCGTGTGTCTTCACCAAAAAGAGTAAAGTTGCTGTCTAGCATCAAAAAAAACAAAAAAGAAAAAGAAAGAAAGTTCACGCCTGTGAAAAATAAATAAATTTGAGAGAGCTTTGAATCAAGCTTCACGCCACTGTGTGTCTTAGCCAACCAAACCAAATAATCAATCTTCACGTCATGGTGTTTGATTTTGATTATTATTCAAACAAGTTTTAGGCTTCAATAATATTTTGCCTGTGAATCAAAAAAAAAAACAGGTTTACGTCTGAAAAAAAAAAGGAGAAGGCAATCGGCTACTGCTGCTGTTAAAAATTAAAAAAAAATACAAAAGTAGCAGGCCCACAGTTTGTTCTTGTTAGTTTCATTAGGAAGTTTTTTTTTTTAAATTACTTTTTATCTTGTTTTGGTGCAAGAGGATAGTGTCGGCTGTTTGGTCCTGGTGTATAAGTTTTATTTAGTCATATTTTAAGTATTGTCTTTGTCTTTATCATTTTTTTTTTGGTATTTTCTTTCTTCTTGGGTTGTTTTGTCAAGATGACTAGTGTGTTGTTTGATATTATGGGACAACCAAGAGATAATATCTTTCGTACTAGAGTATTTGTGAAAGATGAGGTGTGTAGTGTGATTATTGATGGGGAACATTGGGCTAATTTAGTGAGTACCAATCTCGTGGAGAAATTGAAGTTGCCATTGCAAAACCATCCTAAGCCTTATGTATTACAAGGTTTACCTAATTGTGCTGCGGCCAAGGTGGAGTATCAAGTTATGGTTGCGTTTTCTATCATTTGGTATCAGGAGCTCAGGGTTCCAAGGTCAAGATTTTCTCTATTTTTATCGTTTTATGGAGTCTTTATATTTCTTTTTTTTCGTCTCTTCTAGTTTCAATTTTTTTCTTTGTGTTTTTCTTGTTTATGACTGCATCTTGGATGTTATTATAATGTTATTTCATGGTAATAGCATTTAGGATTCAATTCTTGGAGTTTTGAGTCAATTCGAGTCGAAATTGTATGTAATTTTCGGATCAGTTCGGTCAGAATTTTTCAGCCGCGCACTGAATTTAAAACGGCTGTAACTTTTGATCTATAAAGAGTTACGAGACCCATAATATATCAAATTATAAGTACTCGAGGAGACGAATTCATTAGTCACTGGACGTACGCAGTCCACTTAAGTTTCGAGTCTCAAAATCTCTTTCAAAGTTACGAATTCTGTCCAGTTTCAGTTAAGTTTGTCTTCTTATTTACTTTTTTTTTTTTTTTTTTAGTCAGTTTCTTTGTGTTTCTTTTCATATTTTCTTAGTGATTCTTTGAGTCTTTCCTCATTATTGGCGTCTTTCCAGTAAGGGTTGATTTATATAAATAATTTGATGGATAAAAGAGTATTTATCTTTCGCACGAGATGCTCTATCAATAAAGTAAAGTGTGTAGTATGATTATTAATAGAGGGAATCACATAAATTAGCTAGCACTACCCTTGTGGAAAAATTGGGATTACCATTGATACCTCTTGATAGACCTTATAAGTGGATGAATGATTTCGGAGAGTTTGAGGTTGCTAAGCAGGTTGTGGTAAATTTTGCTATTGGGAAGTATGTTGACCAAATAGTTTGTGACGTGGTTCCTATGTATCATACGCATGTTTTATTGGGTAAGCCTTGGTATAAATTCAATAAAGTAGTTTATGATATGGATAGGAATATCTACAAATTTAGGTGTGGTGAAAATATTATCAAGCTTGCTCCTTTAACCCTACAAGAGGTCTATGAGGACGAGTTGTACATGCAGAGGAGTGAAGAAGAGTGGGCTAAAAAGAAAAGTGCGATTGCACTTGGAATGTTACTAGGAGAGCTTCCAGAGTTGATAGAGGAAAATACATTAGCAAAATATGAAGTAAAGTAGGGTACGAGCGTAGCCTTGAGTAATGAAATGAAACATGTTGATGTTTCAATAAATAAGAGTAAGGTGGTTGATGGTGTTGATGATAGTGATGATATTGATGTGAGCGATAACATTAGTGATCATGATTTGGTTGTTCATGATTCCAATGAGGTGCTTGATGTTACTGTTAAGGGTGACTATCATATGGAGCAATCTGATGTTGGTTGTGAGGACATGAGTTATGATGTGCAAAAAGTACATGTGGCTGAATATGTAGAGTGTGGTCAGATCGTGGATGAGAGTGTTGATTGTTTGAGAAAGCGACATGGGCATGTTGAGTTTGTTTTAAATGAGATTTCAAATGTGAATCCATGTGGGAATCTCTTTTCTGTTGCAAGTGGTGTTAAGAATGTGAGTAGCAATGGAGAGATTGAGAGTGGAAAAGTATTTCCAAAAAGTCATTCATTCGCCTTATTGACTTTTGCTCACCTTAACCATTTTTTTCCATGTGATTTTCTTTTATTCCAAGATTCTCGTCCCATTGATCTTGTCATTTTTATCTATGACCCGGGTTCGGATTCGAGGTCGAATCCTTTTCAAGAGAGGGAGAATGATGTGATCCAGAATGAGCTCTGTTTGTTGGGCCAAGTTAACTTGAAGTTGTGGCTGATTGCATGGCTTGATCAAATTGGTGTATTTGGGCCATTTTGGTGGATTTGGAAGATTCCTTGGGTTATGGAGTTTGTTCCATGCATGAGACATTATGTGAAGGCTTTATTATGTCTAAAGCAGTATTGGAATGGGTCTAGGACGTGCATGTGCTGCCTTGATTGATTTTGGGCTTTATTTCCGAATGGTGTATTAGCAGTGGCGGGATTTACGCAGTCTTCGTATTTTGGACGTAACTTTCTCGTCCGATGTCCGATTTTGGTGATTCAAGTTGCATTGAAAAGTAACTCATAGCTCTACAACTTTGAAGTTTTCATCAAAGTCCAGTTCGGATTCCTTCATGGACTAAATGAGGACGCAATATTATCCCTATAGTTTTTATATTTTTATTTTTTTAAGTTATGTGTTGTTTAAGTGTTGGGCTGAACATTAATTAAATTAAAAAGCCTATGGACGAAATTTTCAAGTATTTTATTAGGGTTTTATTATATTTTGGTAGAATTAGGGTTAGCCACCTATTTAAAGGGGCATTATTCATTGTAATGGATAATTAACCAATAATATATCTTTTTACAAAACAAATTGACTTGTGTCATCTTGAGGGAGTGGATTCTTCCTTGGTTTTACGGAACAAAAGCTTATCAACGTGTGGCAAGCGTTGTGGCGCTGTATCGCTGTTCAGGATTCTCCAAAGAAATAAAGAAAGGTTTTTAAGGGCAATGTTCCTTAAGGGTTGGACTTGATCTTGGAAGGATTTTGTTCTTACAAAATCAAGATTCACGGTTCTTGGGGCTTAGAACACGTGGAGAGGTTTGCTTGGCTTTGTTCCAGGCATGTTTCTATCAAAATCGGAACAGCAGTGGGTCAAAAAAGCAAGTCAAAATCTGGATGAATAGTAATTTCGGACCCAAATGCAAAAAAAAAATCTCAAACTTTCTTCAAACTTCCACACTCTTCCCAAAGTTTCCAAATATCATACACCCCCCCCACTATAAATACAACACACTATTCACAAATACAAAAATTGGAAGAAATTAGGAAAGAAAGAAAAGAAGAAACCGAGAGAAGGAAAAGAGGGAAAAGAGAAGAAGAGAAAGGAGAGAAAGAAGAAGAAAAAGGGGAAGAAGAGAAGAAAATAAGAAGAAAATGAAGAAGAGAAATAGGGATGAGTTTGGCAATCCTTGGAGGACTTAGAGGATGGAGAAATCAAGGAAAAGAGGTAAGAACCCAAAACCCAAATTTTAAATAACTTACAATTTGATTGTTGGGAGATTGTGGTGAGTTTCTGACTTGAAATAATGGAGTTTGGGTAGTTTTGTGTTGATAAAATGGGTGTTTGGGTAGTTTTAGAGTTGTTATTCAAGTTGATTAATTTTGTAAGAATGGGGGAATTTGATGATGTTTGAGTATTCGAAATGTGTTATAATGATGAATTAGATGATATATTTGCTTGGGTGGTAGCATAGATCTGCACCCCCATTTCTAGTTTGTGGCTTGGGGGACGGCGATACGTAACGCCCCAAGACCACCAGTTTCAGAGACTCGGTTGAGTATTTCCTGGACACGTCCAGTTGAGTCATTTTCCAGGGCGTAGAGCACCACCAGTTTCAGAGACCCGGTTGAGTAATTCCCAGACATGTCTAGTTGAGTCGTTTTCCTGGGCGTAGAGCACCACCAGTTTCAAAGACAGTAGTGGCATGCTTTGGGGGACGACGATACGTAACGCTCCAAAGTCATGGATTTGCACTGCTGGCTACAGTTAGGCGTATGGGGGGATGACGATACGTAACGCACTCATACGTCATGTTTTTCAGACAGAGATACAGATTTTAGACAGAGTTTTCAGATTTCAGATACAGTTTTCAAAGAGCTTTTAGAAAAGAAAGTTTTCTCAAAATAGAAGCTTTATAAGAGATTTTAAGAAAGAAGTTCATAGTTTTAAAAACAAAAATCAGTTTTTTTTATAAAGTTTTTTTTTATGAGTTTTCGATTTTAGAACCAAATGTTTTATAATAGTTTTTCGTTTTTAGTCCACTCACTTAGATTGAATAATGATCTAACCCCCATTCTAGTCTTTATGGTTTGCAAGATTCTCGGAGGACGAGCTTGGGAAGATGGATACTGATGCAGTCACTGGGTATGGAGTCCACCAGTACGAGTCAGAGTTTGAGTAAAAGTCCAGTCATAGTATAGTGTTTAATATAAAGTTTTTAATATAAAGTTTGTTTTCAGTGTTTTCGAGTTGGGCCACGGTCCCATACAAAGTATAGTGAAATTAAGATAAGTAAATTAATATCAGTCATAGGTAGTTAGTCAGAAGCTGATGGGATTAATACTTCTATCCCTGCCGGTAACATCTCCTAGATCATGGATGTTACAAGGTTGCTCTCGCATGCGTTGCATATCGTGATGCGCTAAGGATTGCATCGCGACGCAACCCAGTTTCCAGGACTGGAAATTGCAAAAACATACATATTTCAAATTGCGTTGACCGGGCTCTTATTTTTATATACTAATCTAATTAGTACAATAAATCCAAGGCATCCTTTGGTCTTCAAATCTTGTTCCATGGAGTGTTGTTGAGTTCTTCGCAGAATTTCTCCGTCATAAGTCCTTCTCGGCATTGGCTCCTCCAAGTTACAAATAGGGTTACATAATGGAGTTATTACAAAGGAAATAAACTTACAACACTTGAAAGAATATGACCTTATGGTCTTACATTTCCAATGCCAAAAACAAGAGCTGGAAAAATTAACGATCAACGCAATACATTCATCACATGAATCAGAAGTAAACATTCATCAAATGAACATTAAAACCATTCATCTCATGAATCTAATTGTGCCTACTCATCACAACATGCATTTTAATATTCTATATCTCATATAAATTATTAAAACTAAAATGAGAAGGGTTAAGAAAACTTTTCAACCTTAATCTCTCGATGCCAATTGTAAGAAACGACTTGCCTTAGCGCGGCGGAAGTTGCTTGTGTATGCACCGGCTCCGGTATGGATCTTTAAAATTTTCTTTGCCTTCTCCATTTGTTGTACCCAAAATCAATCATTTGATGTCCAACGCTTGGATCAACCACTCGATCTTCCGAACTATGACTCGAAACCAACAAACCGAAGTGTGGGCTTCACTCACAAAGATTAAACTCTAAACAATTTAGAGAATTAAGATGTCACAATGGTGCTTAGCTTTTGGAATTTCAAACACTCTCACAACATTTGTGAATGTTTGAACTTCTTCTCTCTTTTCTCTCATTTTCACTTGTGTGAATGAATGCAAAAATGTTAACCTAAGAAGTGAGAGAAATGGTAGAGATTATATTCTTTTACACAAGCCAACTAACCTTGTCATTAAGCATATAATGCTTTCTTGCAATGGCCAACACAAAAATGTGAATGTCATACCAAAGCATAAGAAATGAAAAGTTAAAGACAAGGACTTTGTCATTAAGCATCTAATTCTTTCTTTCAATGGAAAACACATAAATGTGGAGGCCATACCAAAGCATAAAAATGGATTAGCTAATGACAAAACTATTAGGTGTATACATGCCACATATTAGACATAATAAGTTGGAGAGCATGGCAAGCCATATGGCTTTGTCTCCAAGGTAAACAAAAATCACTATATCTTAATAATGATTAAATTACCTTCAATTATGTTGTAGTAATTATCTCATAATTATTACTAACTTGATTATTTAATAATCAAAGAATTCAAGAAATCATTAAGTTAAACTAATTTAACATAGTTTTCATTTGTGACAATAAATATTATTAATCTCATTAATAATATATAAATATAATATGAGCATATTATTAGACAATCTAATTTTATTAGGTTTGCTACAGTTAATCGAGCTAGCACGGGGACAAAATAGACCTACGGTTCCGAGCTCTAATAATTCTGAAATATTAATTAAATTCTTTAATCAAATATTACGAATTATTAAATCTGCGTTATTCCACTAAAAACTCAAAGTTTTTTTTTGGATAAAGTAAGTGTATAACCATATTTGGAGGGAGAGGAATGCTCGCACTCATGATATGCCTATTTGGCCTGTTTCTGTTCTTCTTAGTGACATTGTTTTTGATGTTCGGAATCGTGCTAGCTTTTTACGGAAGGTGAAACCATCTTATGATAATAAATGGCTTCACCTATCTTGGCACTTGCCCGATGACATCTTCTGTTGATCTTTTGCTTGTAGCCTCTCAGCTTTTCTTCTAGGAGGGCTTGTCCTCTCTAGTTGCCTAGGGTATGCCCATTTGCTTGTGTATAGTTTTCTTTTGGTTATAATACTTACTTTATCCAAAAAAAAAAAATATATATATATATATATACAAGAGCAAAGGGGCATACCCCAGACTACTAGAGAGGACAAGCCCTCCTAGAAGAAAAGCCGAAAGGCTACAAGTAAAAGATCAACAGAAACTGTCATCGGGCAAGTGCCAGGATAAGTGAAGCCATTTATTGTCATAAGATGGATTCACCTTCCGTAAAAAGCCAGCACGATTCCGAACATCAAAAACAATATCACTAAGCAGGACAGAAACATGCCGAATAGGCGCAGCATGAGTGCGGACATTCCTCTCCCTCCATAAATGGTAAACTGACGTGACAAAAGACAGCCGAACAAGAAGATGGCGTAAAGAGGCGTCAGAAAACTGACACATCCACTCAACAGTCTGAAGCCAATCTCGGCAACTCCAATCTAACCCACACATAGCCAGCACAGTCGACCAGACCTTAGAAGAGAAGGAGCACTGTAAGAAAAGATGATCAATATCCTCACTAGAACAACCACATAGAATACATCGCGAGCAAGCAGAGATACCAAACCTCATCAAACTATCCTGAGTACAAAGGCCTCCCTGAAGTTGAACTCATGTTACCGTATATGGATAAAATAATCTGAACAACTTCGGTGTCCATTGATATAGTCATTACATATGGATATAGCCCTTCACGAATATCTCATAAATAGAGTCGGGTCAAAAGTCCGTTAAACCCCTCTAAATATTTTGTCTCTTAAGCACCATTGATTCTATAATGAACAATTAATTCATAACAATTATGAATATAAACTTTCTATTCGTAATAGAAAGGTTGAGCGCTCAAATTGTTCAAGTCCCGAATCAACTCTTAAAAGAGATATTCTTATGCTTCTTGTAAGAAGGAGTGAATTCCATATCTATGTAAAATATTCCCAGCCACACACCAAACCATATCCCCAAAATACATAGTTATTGGCAGGAATGCAACACCAACCTCACCATAGTAAATCAAAGGACATCGCCTGTCATGCAAAAGTTTGTAGTACCCTCAGGATTAAGATCGAATCCATATATGACCATCTATTAGATAAAATGAATTTCTTCGGCTAACGGATATAAAAAGAAATTCATATTTATCTGAGTCCAGTCCTATATGATCTCATCAAATAAGGTGCCTTCATTCCCATGTCACTACATGAACGATCCCGGATCAAGGTCGTCATACAAGTATAGAATAGACCATAGCTATAGATAAACCACAAACAAAGTACTCTCTTTGTTTTCTCTCTATGGACTATTTAAATTACTAACTCCAGACTTAAATCATCTTGTGCATCAAACATACACTAAGTCTGAAGGTACAAGAATAATCAAGGTAAATAAGACAATTGGACAATATGCGATATAAATCAAACAACTTTGATAAAATAAATAATGCATTTATTATTATTACAATAATCAAATCTGTTTACAATACATGAAGCTCTATGACATAAATCCCATCAGTCCCTCCGTACCCAAATATCTGGTGGTCTTGTGGTGTTACGTCTCACTGTCCCCTAAGCCATAAATATAGAGTCAGGGGTACGGATCAATGCTACCCTCCAAACTCAAAATCTGAGATCTATGGGCATCAATCATCCCTAGTCCCGAGCTTTGTGTACACATGATATCTGGATCCATCAATTCCATATCTCAGTCAAGTTGCATACTGAGGTAGGTTTTTCCCCTATGCCTCGAGAAATCATAAAACTCAAACTTTGAAAATCATTTCTTTCTGAACTTTCCTCAAAATTATCTTATTCAAAATACATTGAAAGTAATCTTGGCTAACTTTCTAAGTGCTCAAAAGTAAATTTGATTCAAAAACATATAAGTAAACACAGTTTAAGAGAAGGGTCGACTCACATATTTTGGAATCTAGCTGGCACATGTTTCGCTTCATCGAGGAACTTGGGATTCGTGGTGATAATCTATAATCAGTCAACTTGATTAGAATATAAGTCGTGAATATGTTTCAGAATTATACTAAGTTTCTCCACTCAAGCACTTGCCATTACTTCTCGGTATATCGTACTTATATCATGAGGTAATGTATGTATGTGAGCTGATACGAGACCCTTAGGGTGGCCTCTAATATGCTAGGGTGAAACTGGAATGAACTAAAACTAATTCTGGGGAATTTCTGCTTATGTGTCGCGACATTGCCCCATGGGCATCACGATGCTCACACATGTTAATGAACCAGTGAGCATCCTCTGTCTTCGTGTCGCAATGAAAGGGTTGGTCATCGCTACTTGCTCATGCATCGTGCCGCTACGTTCTCAGTGTCGCGACGTCCACCAATCAGAATGAGGCAGTGTGCTTCCTCTGTTATACGCGTCGTGGAGCTAGCCCTTGGCGTCACGACGCTCACACGAACTGGACAAAGCAGAGAGCAACTTTAAGCTCGGCGTCACGACGCTAGCACATACGCATCGTGACACTGGACAAATTTCAGGCCTTTATTCATTTCTCCATAGACAATTCCAAATGCAATTCCAACACCATCATGCTAACACATTAAGATAGATAATTCTCTAAACTTCAACACTATTAAAAACTCATCACATATCATCAACTCAAACACCAACCATTACTTAACATCATTAATTCACAATGCATAATTTCTCAACACATTCATACACTTATAATCCTCATCCAATGATAAATAATATCAAAACACTTCTCAAAATGCATACTAATAACACTTGCAATGGTAATCAAACCAATTCAAATCCTAGGAAATACATGGTGCGAATTAAGGCTTTGGTTTCTTTGCTCAAAACTTAAAATTAATGAAGGAAGAAGAGTTAGAAGCTTACTTTGTGTGCTTAGGAGCTTGAACATCATCATCCTCTCCTCCAAACTAGTATGAGAATGAAGAACCTCTCTTGAGGGCTTCCTTGCCCTAAATCATGTTTTTTGCTTCCAAAGAGATGAGTGAACAATGATTAATTTATAGACAAAAGGGACTGATTTTGGTTGGGCATGAATGGCTAAGATAGTGCCACCTCACCAAATTCTAGATCATCCCCGAAATTTACTATAGTAGCAACGAAATCTGCATTTTTCACCTATTTCTGATTCGAATTTGGAAAAATATTTAACTTTAAAGTTGTAGGTCTCGATCTTAGCTTTCCGAAGATATAAAATTCATAAAAATCGGAGTTTGTATGAAAATATTACAGTTTAAATACCATAGGCTGTCCGGGTTTAACCTTTGAATGAATTCCTTATCGGAATTGTGAGAATTTTGCCGAATGTCCAAAAAGTCATTTCATGAATTTATACATGTTCGAATATTATTTATATCGTGTATCATTCGTACCTTACGTAATAGTCATTAGGATTATCATGGTGTTGCAGATCATGCATCCACAACACATTTCATGCAATACTATATGATATTAAAATCCAAATTAGAGTTTACACATGTATTTAATCTAGATATTTCTTTAATTTTTGGTTCTGTGTTAACGGGAAGTATAACAGAGCCTTAACGGTTCATTTGATTTATGTTTTCCTAGGTAGAACTATTTGTTAAGAAATTTATCTAGATTAAACATCTAAATATGATGTAGATTCCGATCCCAAAATCCACTTTAGGAAAATACCCATTAATAAGGTTTTATAGTGACTAATGTTAGGGAACACTTGTTTCTAAGTCTGTCGTGTCAATACGAATGTGAATGTTTTCTTGATGCTATAGTTATATCATGTCAAAACTGTGCAGTTATGGATGATGGCAGTTCGTTTGAACCTATAAAACTTATTTGATAAGAGGTAAATTCAAGTGAAAGTGGAAACCCAGAATGTGCCAAAGCTATCAGAGTTACATAAGTATCTTGAATTTATCAATGACAAGTCATGCCATGAATACATCTTCTTGTGAACGTGCCAAATGTGTCAGAAGGAGAAACGGTTCAGGACCAAAATCAGGAGTCACAGTGAGTGTGATTGATAATGTGTGTCTACCTATGAATATACGTAAGCGAGAACTTACCAAAGTTGTGAGCCGAACACTATAAGAAAACTGTCAAACAGCAACGGAAATATCCGTAACTAATCTGCTGCTAACTGTCCAGTAGCGACGGAAAATTTTCATCTCTATTCTGTTGGTCGCAAAAAAAATAGCGACAGAAATATAGGCGATTGGTGTCGAGTTGAGTCTCAGGCTCACCAGACTTCTTTGAAAAATGAGATGCAATAGCTACCATTTGCTCCACATCAGCCTACCATTAATAAAAATATATATAAGAAAGCAAAAAATGATTTTGAAAATAGAAAATTAAAAATATTTAATTTATAAATAAAAATTTACATTAATGTCGCTCGATCTCTTGTCAACAAAAGTATCGTCCTTCTTTGTATGCATATGCTAAAACACATCATAGCCTATGGGTGCAAGTCCCAACTGAGATTCCTATTTAAAAAATAAAGAATTAATAAATAAGTTTAAAAAAAATAACAAAAAATGTTCGCATGTTTAAAAAATCTAACCATATCAATAGAATGTTGAATGGTAGACCTTGAGCCACCAGTATGTTTAGAAACACCCGATCCTTCTCAAGCCTTCTCAGTCTTTCTATTTTTTGATGCTTGCTGAGATTTTAATTTAAATTCTGGACTACTCCAATACTCTTGCCATTTATTCCAAACATTATCTGGAATGTATAGTGGCTTCCCTCATTCTTTATATTTATAATGCCATTTACAGCGTTTATCGTTATACCAATTCTCACACACATTATTCCATGTAGCCCTAACAACGACCGCATGCGCAGAATCCCACGGATAATATTTCTGTAAAAAATTAAAAATAATTAGTAATCAACAATGATAAATAATACATTACAAAAAATAATATACCTGAAATTTGTTCCAATAGTATTCTTTTATGTCTTTAGGTACTTTAGTCCACTGCGTGCCATCCTCTGCAAATTTCTCCTTAAATATTTCTCCTATCCTGCGAGAGGCCGAAGGTATGAACCTGCGTATAAAATAGTAAATAAATATTTAGAATTTTTTTAATAATAATAATAATAACAATAACAATAACAATAACAATAACAATAACAAAACAATAACAATAACAATAACAAAACAATAACAATAACAATAACAATAACAAAACAATAACAATAACAATAACAATAACAATAACAATAACAATAACAATAACAATAACAATAACAATAACAATAACAATAACAATAACAATAACAATAACAATAACAATAACAATAATAATAATATAAGCTTTCAAAAATCATACTGATCATGAGTAGCAGGTATAATCATAAGTTTGGTACAACTCATTAAACTCTGTGCTGCATGAGATGATCCAGCTGAAGTCGATCCTGCCGATGTCTGAGTAGTAGAAATAAAGGTAGGTGGGACTGTAGAGGGTCTATCGTCCTCGGCCAGCTGGCTGTGCTCCCCGTACCATATCTATAATCAATCCACAATAAATGATTTATACAAAAGCAAAATTATATAGTATTTCTTACCAAAAAAGACCAATAAAATTCCAATCCCAACAAGTCAAGATCAACTTCTCAATACAATCAACAAATACTATAAAAATCACAAACCAATCATCAAACCTTTCACCAACTTCTATAATCCAAATTTTGACAAAAAAGTTTGACTGTGAGACCCATCGCACACCAAGGCTCACGGCCACAATCATAACCAAAGCCTCTTCAACAATCATCCTATGGTTACTAGAGCTAAAGCTTGTGTACTCAGACCTAAAACATATTTTGCAGCAGTCTGACCGGCGTAAACACACACGTATAACGCAAGCGCACGTATCATTCAAGTAGTATAAAAATATTGATCCCACGAGGACTTAATTCCTACTGTTGTTATTAATTGATGATACTATTTATTTACAAATATCTAATTAAAGGAGAAGTGAATTGATTGCTTGAAATGATTTGATTTGTAGAGTTGCTAAATAAATAAATAAATAAAAAGACAAAAGAAAATACTAAGGAAAATAAAAAAGACTCAAAGATCTAGGGTTGTTAATCTTTCTAATATCAATTAAAAGGTGAAGTAGTTAAATCATAGTTGGATAAATTATTGAATTATTAATCTGGAACACTAAATTATGTAAAAGCCTCTTTCGAATGATCATTTACAAATACCTAGTATAATCCAATTGAACCATATGTCTATGTCAATTAAATTACCTAGATTCATTAAGGTTAAGTTCCAATTATGACTACCCCCGCCCGACAGGTATATGTCTATCCTGTAAGGAAATCTATTAAAGGGTTATCTATCCTTAAGGAAGATCGTGGGTTGTTGAGACTAAGGTCTTAAACTTAAAATCCCTATGTCTAGTTCATTTTAAGTTTACCTAATCAATTTTATTAGTGATCAGTTAATAAAAAGGCATTAAGGTTATGACTCAACAAATAATTCTTTAATTACCCAAACTATAATCTAACCCTTTTTAAATCGGTGATGATAGAAACCTGCCTGGAACAAAGCCAAGCAAACCCCTCCACGTGTTCTAAGCCCCAAGAACCGCGAATCTTGATTTTGTAAGAACAAAATCCTTCCAAGATCAAGTCCAACCCTTAAGGAACATTGCCCTTAAAAACCTTTCTTTATTTCTTTGGAGAATCCTGAACAGCGATACAGCGCCACAACGCTTGCCAAACGTTGATAAGCTTTTGTTCCGTAAAACCAAGGAAGAATCCACTCCCTCAAGATGACACAAGTCAATTTATTTTGTAAAAGATATATTATTGGTTAATTATCCATTACAATGAATAATGCCCCTTTAAATAGGCGGCTAACCCTAATTCTACCAAAATATAATAAAACCCAAATAAAATACTTGAAAGTTTCGTCCATGGGCTTTTTAATTTAATTAATGTTCAGCCCAACACTTAAACAACACATAACTTAAAAAAAAATATAAAATATAAAACTTATAGGGATACATTGCGTCCTCATTTAGACCATGAAGGAATCCGAACTGGACTTTGATGAAAACTTCAAAGTTGTAGAGCTACAAGTTCTCTTTTCAATGCAACTTGAATCACCAAAATCAGACATCGGACGAGAAAGTTACTTCCAAAATACGAAGACTGCGTAAATCCCGCCACTACTAATGCACCATTCGGAAATAAAGCCCAAAATCAATCAAGGCAGCCCATGCACGTCCTAGACCCATTCCAATATTGCTTTAGACATAATAAAGCCTTCACATAATGTCTCATGCATGGACAAAACTCCAGAACCCAAGGAATCTTCCAAATCCACCAAAATGGCCCAAATACACCAATTTGACCAAACCATGCAATCAGCCACAACTTTAAGTTAACTTGGCCCAACAAACAGAGCTCGTTCTGGATCACATCATTCTCCCTCTCTTGAAAAGGATTCGACCTCGAATCCGAACCCGGGTCATAGATAAAAATGACAAGATCAATGGGACGAGAATCCTGGAATAACAGAAAATCACATGGAAAAAAATGGTTAAGGTGAACAAAAGTCAATAAGGCGAATGAATGACTTTTTGGAAATACTTTTCCACTCTCAATCTCTCCATTGCTACTCTCATTCTTAACGCCACTTGCAACAGCAAAGAGATTCCCACATGGATTCACATTTGAAATCTCATTTAAAACAAACTCAACATGCCCATGTCGCTTTCTCAAACAATAACCATTCTTATCAACGATCTGATCACACCATACATATTCGGCCACATGTACTTTTTGCACATCATAACTCATGTCCTCACAACCAACATCAGATTGCTCCATATGATATTCACCCTTAACAGTAACATCAAACACCTCATTGGCATCATGAACAGCCAAATCATGAGCACCAATGTTATCGCTCACATCAATATCATCACTATCATCAACACCATCAACCACCTTACTCTTATTTATTGAAACATCAACATGTTTCATTTCATTACTCAAGGCTACGCTCGTACCCTGCTTTACTTCATATTTTGCCAATGTATTTTCCTCTATCAACTCTGGAAGCTCGCCTACTAACATTCCAAGTGCAATCGCACTTTTCGTTTTAGCCCACTCTTCTTCACTCCTCTGCATGTACAACTCGTCCTCATAGACCTCTTGTAGGGTTAAAGGAGCAAGCTTGATAATCTTTTCACCACACCTAAATTTGTAGATATTCCTATCCATATCATAAACTACTTTATTGAATTTATACCAAGGCTTACCCAATAAAACATGCGTACGATACATAGGAACCACGTCACAAACTATTTGGTCAACATACTTCCCAATTGCAAAATTTACCACAACCTGCTTAGCAACCTCGAACTCTCCGAAATCACTCATCCACTTATAAGGTCTATCAAGAGGTATCAATGGTAATCCCAATTTTTCTACAAGGGTAGTGCTAGCTAAATTTGTGTGATTCCCTCTATTAATAATCATGCTACACACTTTACTATTGATAGAGCATCTCGTGCGAAAGATAAATACCCTTTTATCCATCAAATTATTTATATAAATCAACCCTTACTCGAAAGACGTCAATAATGAGGAAAGACTCAAAGAATCACCAAGAAAATACGAAAACAAACACAAAGAAACTGACTAAAAAAAAATAAAAAAATAAACCAAAGTAAAATAAGAAGACAAACTGAACTGAAACTGGACAGAATTCGTAACTTTGAAAGGGATTTTGAGACTCGAAACTTAAGCGGATTGAGTACGGCCAATGACTAATGAATTCGTCTCCTTGAGTACTTATAAATCGATATATTATGGGTCCCGTAACTCTTTCTAGATCAGAAGTTACAGCAGTTTGAAAATCAGTGCGCGGCTGAAAAATTCTGACCGAACTGATCCGAAAATTACAGATAAATTCAACTTTAATTGACTCAAAAACTCTAAGAACTGAATCCTATATGCTATTACCATGAAAGAACATTATAATAACATCCAAGAATCGGTCATAAACATGAAAAACACAAAGGAACTAAGAAAAAAAAATTGAGATGAGAAGAGACAAAAAAACAAAAACAGGAGAAAAAAAAAGGAATATTAAAACTTCATAAAACGATAAAGATAGAGAAAATCTTGACCTTGGAACCCTGAGCTCCTGATACCAAATGATAAGGAACCCACTTGGATTCGAAATCCAAGCAAACCCCAAGCAACGGACGGAACCCCAAGAACCGCGAAATGATTTTGTAGAAACAAAACCCTTCCAAGGCCACAAAGAAGACCCACAAAGAACTTGCCCTTGAGAACCTTTAAGATGAATCCTTGTAGTGTTTTGCTAGCAATGGAGACGCCACTAAGTGTGCCAAACTTAGATAAGTCGATTCAAACTTGAAAAGGGGAATCCCTCCCTTACATTAATTCGGCCATAGCCAAAGCTTTAAGCTTTTGAGTTTACAAAATTCGTTGGTCCCTCAAATGAAGAAGAAAGTAAGCTTAAATAGTGTTACAAAAAGAAACCCTAAAGGCAAAAAGACAATAATGCCCATAAAAACGAAATTACACAAATATCAAGTCTTTAAGTCTTTAAATGCCTAGAAAGCTTTATTCTAAACTGATTTGGGCCAAGTGAAATGGTTTTGGGCCCTTTCCATCGAAGCCCACATGCATCTCTATTTGTTTGTTGCAGTCGGCCATAAAACTCTGAACTAATCCCGCCATTGCTTCTCTGAGTCTTTTGGTCCTCTGCCTCGTAATTGGCCCTTCTGGTACTTGTAATGCGTCTTTTGGTTTGTTGTCGGCCTGGATCATGTCAGGTGATATTAGATTTTATCACAACCCTAGATATTTAACTTAGTTACAACACATAACTAAAGCTGATATAAACTTAAAAGACAGAAAATGAAATTGCTGAAAAGTAATAAAAAGAAATACTAAGGTAAAAAGAATTAACTTCTACTATTTACTATTTAGATATCTCCCAATAATATAATATATAATCTTGTGATATTTTAAACCAACCGTCCGGAATGGCGGTATCCTGATTAAGTCAAATTTAAATATACCAGCCATAAGGCGGAACAGAAATATAAATTTAAACCAACCGACCTAGAATGGCGGTATCCTCATTAAGTCAGGTTTAACCAGTTTAAATTGAATAACCAACCGACCTAGAATGACGATATCTTTTTATTAATTCAGATTTTAAATAGTTTATATATTATATTTTAAGGGAGATTAATCTAAATAACAAAAGTAAAAGAATTACCTTATTACCTCAGCATGGAGGAGTTACCCCCTCATGGAAGAATAGAATTACTACTACAAAGCGTAAATAAAACTGAATATAAGAGACTAAAGAAAAGAACTCTCAATTTATTTATAAGGATTTCAGAGGAAGAGGTACATTTGAAACTAAAAATTCGAAATCTATTTATAGGCAAAAAAATCTAATTTTTTATTATTATTTTTTTATTTTTTATTTTTTTATTATTTTTCTGATTTTTATTTTTTTATTATTATTTTTTTTGGATCGCTGAATTTTCGACATGTGGCATGGTGTGCTAAAAATGACGGCTCGTTGAATCTCTGACATGTGGCATGGTGGTGCAATTACCAAAATACACTCGGTGTCGGGACGCCTAAAATTACCAAAATACATTTTTTGCCAAATTTCACAAAATTGCTCCAAATCACCTCCAGAATATCTTGAAACTTTATTTTGGTGTCGGAATGCCCAAAATTACCAAAATACCGTGTTGGGATGCCCAAAATTACCAAAATACCCTTTTTGCCAAATTTCACAGTTTTGCTTCAAATCACCTCTAGAGTGTCCTGAAACTTTATTTATCTACAAAATAACACAAAACACATCAAGATATTCACAAAACTCAAGAAACTATACAAAATATTAAGTTAAATGAGTGGGAAATAGTGATATATTTATCACTCATCACACCCCAAACCTAACATTTTGCTAGTCCTCGAGCAAAATAAAATAACATAATAAAATTTAACTAAGCCACTTTCGTAGGGATCACAATTGCATTTAGCATATGCAACAAGCCTTTAAACCCCTAGGTGTCCCTAGTGGACGAGTTGTAGTCTCGTGAAGGTTTACAGCAATGATACCCACAAACATTTTATAAAAGTAAAAATGAAGTGAAACTAATGCACACAAAAACAAAAAGACAAGAGAAAATAGAATAAAGAAGTTAGTGACTAATTAGGTGAAACTTCTACTCCAAGTTTATTAGTTGTTTTATTTCATTCTAAATTACTGAATAAGTAAATTTTCCGATTATTTTTACCATTCTCCATATACATAGTCAACAAAATATTAAACAACTCATTTTGCCCATAACAGTCATAAGTGCAGTTGATAAGAGAGTAATATTTTTGTCCTAAAGATTTATCAGAATTCACACCTTTTTGTAGTAATGGAATAGATTTTCTAATTTTTCTGATTTTTTCTTTGATTTTTTTTTCTCTATTTTTTTATTTATATACAATATCTTCCATCTATGTAGCGAGCTTTAGGTCGGTGGCTCCCAAACCAGTTGGCTTTAGGGCATCAGGTGTTAAGACACCCCTAAGGACTTAATTACTCAGACTTCAGATATATATATTTATTTTCTATCATCTTTTTGATCCATGTAGCGAGCTTTGGGCCAGTGACTCCCAAACCAGTTGGTTTTAGGGCACTAGGTATTAAAATACCCTTACAGACTTAATAACTCAAATCTCAGATTTTTTTTTTTGTTTTATTCCATCACTTTTTTGAGATGCTTCTCCAATTAAACTATAACACTGAATATTACAATCTTTTCAATTTTATCTTATATCCGTATGTTACCATGTATGTTGATAATATCTGCCAACTAAGTATATGAAGATCCATTTTTAGTCAGTTTTATGGAGAATTTACAGATTAAATAATTCAAAAGTGAATAAACAAAAATTAACTTGTTTTGAATTAGGTTTGAAATACGTCTCAGGAGTGGAAATTTCTTGCACAACTATTTCTTACCAATTTCATCTTTTTAGTCAACATAACAACAAAACATTTCTACTGGTCATATAACTATAATTTACATGTGTGTGTGTGTGTTTTTTTTTTTTTTTCTTTTCAAAGGCTCTTGCTGACGAAGGATTGTTCACAACTAGGACTCCCCACTCAAGGGTTCAAGCGACCAAGTGAACGCACCTTTTTTATACCTTATGGTACGTGCCAACGAATTTATGGTGTGTGACTAACTGTCGAATGGACTTCCCGTTGTAGATTCCCCAGAGGGAAGGTGGAGCGAGGCTCACTTAAGTACCCTAGCCCCTTAGGCTCTTATCGCTTGTTGTCAGGAATAAACAACGAGTCCTCCAAACTAGTCTATCACAACAAGCTACAGGTGAATGATTATCTAGGTGCCTCCACAGCTTTTCCTTATAAAAAGGTAGTGAGTGAAGGAAGATACCAAACCATCACCTAGCTTTAAATATGCCCCTTTTTTTTTAATTTTTTTATTTTTTTTTGTATTTTTCGAAAAAATTTTGGACTAAAAATAACACACAAACTATAAACAAGATACTATTACACACAAACTATAAACAATATACTATTAACTATTCCCCACCCCCAAACCTAAATGAGACATTGTCCCCAATGTCTTAAACAGTAGAAGAAGAGTTTAGAAGATAGTACCTGGTTAGCTGAATTACTACAATAAATTTAAAGGTTAAGATCCAGATTTATTCGACGCTTTTTACCACGATCGTCCTCAGACCAATTTATCTTTGAAATGACAGGGTCAAATTGTGGTTCATGGGCTAAGAGTTGGTCTATTAGATCCGGAGCAGTTCTGGCAGTATAGAGGAGTTCTTTCATAGGTTTTGACACGAACCCATTTCTCCGGGCATCATCAAGAAACACACAAAGAAAATCATAAAATCCATCAACGTTGAGCAGTCCAAGCGGTTTCTGGTGTATGTTCAGGTTCGCCCAAGATAGTACTATAAAAATTTCCTCCAATGTACCCAAGCCACCTGGCAAAGCAATAAAAGCATCAGCACGGTTAATCATTTCCACTAGTCGTTCAGACATACCTGGCACGATCAGTTCCTCTCCGTTTGATGGTTCAATAAGATTTGCATCTGCCAAGGGTTTTGGGATGATTCCCAAAACATGACTGCCTCCTTCTTGTACGGCCTTTGAAACGATCCCCATTAGTCCAAGATTGCCTCCGCCATATATTAAGTGCATATTCCTTGCAGCTAAGACTCGACCCAATTCTTGTGCTGCTTCTATGTATAGTGGTTTAGCACCAACACTACTACCGCAAAACACACAGATGTTCTCAACTCGTCTTCTTGAAGTGGCTTCCATTTTTTATGTATTTCTTTCTCAACTCTGGATGCCTTCAAAAGTGCAATGACGGGCTGAATTTATAGTACCTGAAAAAGGGTGAGTAATAATAGCACTAGTATCTTCCAAAGGAAGCTTGTTAGCTAAACAAAACAAAAGAAATCGTGAAAGGTCAAAAAGTCTGGATCCTGTCTACGAAAATAAAGATAATTACAACAGAAAAGCGAATCAAAGCAATAATTAAGGCAACAGAATTGTGTACGCAATACGCCACTCGCTTAGTATAAATTCATTAGGATGTGTCTCAAGATTTCATTCCTTACTCAGCCATTGCTAATGAATTGGTTCTCATCTTTATGATTGCCAAACACCATTCCTTCTGTCTTAAAATGCTCCGTTTGTGCTTTTCCCTACAAAACAACACACAAAATTAAAAATTCTAAAACATGAAATATGAAAACAAAAATTACAACAAATTGCATGGGTTGCCTCCCTGCTAGCGCTAAATTTTTCGTCTTCAGCCAGACGTGACTGAAATCCATCTATCAAGGCGGTTTCAGCGTCGTTTTGGATGTCCTATTAAAGACAATCCCATGAGCGTTGCTTTTAAAGGGTCTCTTCCAACGGTAAAGTGGCAAAAAGAGTTTTGTCCCATTCAGTGCTTGTGCCACCTTTTTAATCTTTGTTGCTCCAGTGATTCCTGAAAAGAAAGAAAGAAAATCAGGAGGTCTTGTATGGTGCTTGACTTGGAATGGGATTTCCATTCTGTCAAGCTTCTCGTTGATATCTTTGATTTGTACTCCCCAAATAGTGATGTTTCGCCTGAATGCATTGGATCTTCTAACTTTTGTTCTTCCATTTGCTCTGGCTCTTCCTCCACCTTTTCTTCACATATGAATTTTAAGATTTCTGCATTGAGTTCTTCATCTGTCATTTGTGAAATGCATGCTTCATAAGTATCTGACTGAGGATGTAAAGATGATTCAGACATTAGGTCTTCATCCTCTAGTTTGACTGGAATGGATGGTTTAGGAAGATCTTCTTCAAACATCGTTGCAAAGCATGCTCCAAGATCTTCATTCTGAAGATGGAAAGTTTCATCCTTCCTTGTTGGTGCAGTTGGTACAAGTAGCTCAGCTTCTTCATCCTCGTCAGAGTCAGAATAATAAAAATCAAATTGAGACTTTGTTGGTGCAGGTTCCTGAACTGATACCTCTGATTCTTGATACTGCTCAGCCTCGTCCTCTGTTATGATGTCATGATGAATCTCAGGATATTCGAAGGCTTCTTCAATATTATTTGAATTTGCTCTGTGAGATATGTGATTCAGGTTCTCTGTTAATTGTCTAACTTGATCTGTCATCCTTTGTATAGACGCCGCTTGACTCTGAATTTGTACATCAAATTGAGCTTCTTGTTTCTTGAGCCAATCTTTTAGCATGTAATTCAACTGATCTTCCTCTGATGGATCTGGTTCTTGATGAAGATCGTAGATAGATGGTGGATAAGATGGAAAATGTGATGATTCTACGTACCTTGAATGATTCCAATAATTCTGCCACTCTGAAAGGTATATACATTGATCGCTCGGGTGGTTACCATCACATATTACACATCTCCCCATTTCATTCTGATGAGCAAATGTAGTATTGCTTGATTCTGACTTCCAGTGATAGTTGTTGGGCTGAACAAAAGGCCTCAAAAAACTAGACTGTTGCTCCTGGATTTGGGGTGTATCTTTTTCTAGTAAAGCTCGTAATGTTTCAAAATGTTCCATTTGGTTTTTCGATCACCTGAAAACAAAAGAGAGAAATAAAAAGTACAGATAATAATAAAGAAAATTAGATATAAGTAAATTAGATAGCTTCAAAATTAATAACTCAAGAAAAATAAGTCCCCGGCAACGGCGCCAAAAACTAATTCGCGCGTAAACACACACGTATAACGCAAGCGCACGTATCGTTCAAGTAGTATAAAAATATCGATCCCACGAGGACTTAATTCCTACTGTTGTTATTAATTGATGATACTATTTATTTACAAATATCTAATTAAAGAGAGAAGTGAATTGATTGCTTGAAATGATTTGATTTGTAGAGTTGCTAAATAAATAAATAAATAAAAAGACAAAAGAAATACTAAGGAAAATAAAAAAGACTCAAAGATCTAGGGTTGTTAATCTTTCTAATATCAATTAAAAGGTGAAGTAGTTAAATCATAGTTGGATAAATTATTGAATTATTAATCTGGAACACTAAATTATGTAAAAGCCTCTTTCGAATGATCATTTACAAATACCTAGTATAATCCAATTGAACCATATGTCTATGTCAATTAAATTACCTAGATTCATTAAGGTTAAGTTCCAATTATGACTACCCCCGCCCGACAGGTATATGTCTATCCTGTAAGGAAATCTATTAAAGGGTTATCTATCCTTAAGGAAGATCGTGGGTTGTTGAGACTAAGGTCTTAAACTTAAAATCCCTATGTCTAGTTCATTTTAAGTTTACCTAATCAATTTTATTAGTGATCAGTTAATAAAAAGGCATTAAGGTTATGACTCAACAAATAATTCTTTAATTACCCAAACTATAATCTAACCCTTTTTAAATCGGTGATATTAGATTTTATCACAACCCTAGATATTTAACTTAGTTACAACACATAACAAAGCTGATGATATAACTTAAAAGACAGAAAATGAAATTGCTGAAAAGTAATAAAAAGAAATACTAAGGTAAAAGGAATTAACTTCTACTATTTACTATTTAGATATCTCCCAATAATATAATATATAATCTTGTGATATTTTAAACCAACCGTCCGGAATGGCGGTATCCTGATTAAGTCAAATTTAAATATACCAGCCATAAGGCGGAACAGAAATATAAATTTAAACCAACCGACCTAGAATGGCGGTATCCTCATTAAGTCAGGTTTAACCAGTTTAAATTGAATAACCAACCGACCTAGAATGGCGATATCTTTTTATTAATTCAGATTTTAAATAGTTTATATATTATATTTTAAGAGAGATTAATCTAAATAACAAAAGTAAAAGAATACCTTATTACCTCAGCATGGAGGAGTTACCCCCTCATGGAAGAATATAATTACTACTACAAAGCGTAAATAAAACTGAATATAAGAGACTAAAGAAAAGAACTCTCAATTTATTTATAAGGATTTCAGAGGAAGAGGTACATTTGAAACTAAAAATTTGAAATCTATTTATAGGCAAAAAAATCTAATTTTTTATTATTACTTTTTGATTTTTTATTTTTTTTATTTTTTCTGATTTTTATTTTTTTATTATTATTTTTTTTTGGATCGCTGAATTTTCGACATGTGGCATGGTGTGCTAAAAATGACGGCTCGTTGAATCTTTGACATGTGGCATGGTGGTGCAATTACCAAAATACCCTCGGTGTCGGGACGCCTAAAATTACCAAAATACATTTTTTGCCAAATTTCACAAAATTGCTCCAAATCACCTCCAGAATATCTTGAAACTTTATTTTGGTGTCGGAATGCCCAAAATTACCAAAATACCGTGTCGGGATGCCCAAAATTACCAAAATATCCTTTTTGCCAAATTTCACCAAATTTCACAGTTTTGCTTCAAATCACCTCTAGAGTGTCCTGAAACTTTATTTATCTACAAAATAACACAAAACACATCAAAATATTCACAAAACTCAAGAAACTATACAAAATATTAAGTTAAATGAGTGGGAAATAGTGATACATTTATCACTCATCACAGTCCAACACAAAAAGAGAGATTAAGTTAAAATTAAAACTTATAACACAACCTTGTTTGCAGTAGTCCAACATATTTTGCAGCCGTCCAACATGTATAACTTGGTTTTTCATGCATTACCTATCTACTTTCATTCATCATCAACACCTCAAGGTTCAAAGACATCATCATTACTAGTAAAATGTTCAGTTTCAACATAACTTCATTATCATAAATAACTCATGATCTCAACATACGTTTGGCCAAAACACATATTTTACACAAGTTTAAAATTCAATTGATTTAATGTATAAACCTCATTAAGGCACCAAATAAGCCATAAGTTCAAATTCCCCTCAAGCCATAACTTTCAGCCATGCTTAAAGCCATATAACATTGATTTATCTATTATCATTACATTAAACACCCTACTCACTCACATACTTTACTAAATCAAAAAAGCCATCCATCCTCAGTGCCTAAGTTACATTAGGTCCTAATCTTATCAACTAATTTTAAACAAAATCAACCAATCTGACAAATAAATCATGAATCATCATTACATGTAAAATGTTAAAAATATCAATAACATGTAGATCAAACCTCTATTTCTCATCTATCAAATTCAGCCATAATGACCATTAATCAGTCTTGAAAATTTTGCATCACTACAGAGTATAATCACAATCTAAACATTCATGTAACCCAGCTAATCAATCAAAACTACACAAAATAAATCGAATTCCCTTTCCTATGCTAAGTTTCAGCCATATGCTTCTTTTTTTACCTTGAAAATTTTTCAACCAAAATCATACATAACCATCATCAAACAACAACATGAGCTTAATAGTTACCTTTGCTTTAAGTGAAGCCAAGATGCAAATGCCTCAAGGACCTAGCAAATGATAAACCAAAGTATTAACAACAAAAATCAAATACTCATGCATTACCAATGCTTTAAGCGCAGCCAAATGAAAACATACAAGTAAAAATATTTATATATGCTTTAAGAGAAGCCAAGATGCAAATGCCTCAAGGACCTGACAAATCAATCAAAGCTGAAATGATCAAAAAGCCACTTCATGAAACATTTATTAGCAGATTTTTCATTTTAATAGCAGATTTATAAATGAGGATACAAGGATTCATATATTTTTTACATTGGGAATAATAATGCAAAACTTTTACAAGTCTCGGATAATGAATGAGCTAGTAACAATGACTATATTCATAGAAGACAATCTATACCATGCCAGCAATAGCATCACCAAAGAGGAGGAACCCAAAAAAGCTATTGTTGTTTATTATTAATTTAATAAAATACAATAGGAGAAACCCAAAAAAACCTATTGTTGCTTATTATTAATTTAATAAACTACTTATTGTCAGAATCATCAAATTATTCATCATCTTCATTTTCCTCCAATTCTTCAGATTATTCATATGATTCTATTTCTATTTCTGGCTCATCGTCTTCCTCAATATCCATATCCTCAATATCGATATAATTGTCCCTTTTACTTAATATTTTGTATAGTTTCTTGAGTTTTGTGAATATTTTGATGTGTTTTGTGTTATTTTATAGATAAATAAAATAACAAGACTATCTGGAATCAAATCAGGGCCAAACATAAAAAACGGAAAAGGGCAAAAATGTAAATTTCCTGCTAAAATGCGCCGTCTGCTATCATGCGCCGCTAACGTGCGCAAGACACGTGTCAAATTTAGAGAAGCTTGATATCATGCGCACATGCTAACATGCGCATGCCACGTGTGTAGACATTGCATTTTTTACATGAGCCCGATGATGAGTCTCGTATGGAGGCACTACCTGAAAAGTTACAGAAGTTGCGAAAAACGAATGCCGAAAGGGAGGAAAACCTCCAAAATTAGCACCTCATAGGATTCGAACTCACTAGCCTACCTCAGATTCGCTCACTCAGCCTCTGCCTCAAACCTTAGCTTCGGACCCACCATGCAGCCCATGCAACCGGCCTATGCAGCCCAGGCAATCGGCCCATGCAATCCACGCGGCCCAAAAACCCTATGCATAATCTTCCCAAATACGATAAAATCTCCTTAGTTATGACAGCTTCAACACTTTCCAATTTAATGAGATTTTTTGGATCTCATCCTTACCAATTTAACAAGATTTGAGATCTCCTAATCACCAAATTTATAAGATTTTATTCCCAAAATAATTTGATAATATATTTCCCAAATAAACATGATTTGTTTCCCTATTTGGAGATCCCTTCAAATTATGATAAAGGGGACCAAGTCATCATCAACATGGGGGGCTCTCTTCTTTTCCTTTGGGGGAATCACCGAAAAATAGAAAAGAGAGGAAAAAAATGAAAAACAGAAAGGAGAGGAAAAAATGAGAAAAATAGGAAAAAATGAGAAAAAAAGGAGAAAATAATGAACCATAAAGCAACCATCACCCCACCATCCTCATCGTCCACCAGCGTGAAGTAGAAGAAGAGAAACCAGAATGCAAAAGCCGTGGACCAAAGAGCAGAAACCAGAACATTAAAACCGTGAACCAAAGTGCAGAATCCAGAACATTAAAATCGTGAACCAGTGAGCAGAGACCTGGACGTTAAAACCGTGAACCAGTGAGTAGAAACCAGGATATTGAAAGCCATGAATAAACGCCAAGAAGAACCAGACCAGCGACAGCAGCGTAAAGCAGAAGGCAGAGACGGACGGATGTGAACCAGAACATGAGTCAGTGACATCAGCAAAGAAGAACCAGAAATAGCGAACCAGTAACAACAGGCGCAAACCAAAAAACAGAAACTAAAAACCCTAGATGTGAGAAAGAGGAGAAACCGAGTGAGGAAGAGAATCGAACCAAACCTTGAAACCAAACTTCGATCCTTCCGGCGACGGCCTAATGCACTTCCGAGAAAGCAACTTAAGAGGTAAGACCTGAGGGCACCCTTACCATATTTATTTTTATAGTTCCGGACACTGCATGCCGGGCTGGACGTGCAATACGTCCAGTCGGGTATGCAAAGCCCTACATCATGTTGATGATTATCCGTATATGCATGGTTATATTTTTTATGTCAGTTTCCATTGCATTCATGTTTATTATTGACATTTATTATTGACGTTTTTCCTGCTTTTGGTTGTTTATCATAATTTTCATTATCGCATCTCGTATTTCTTAATTTAATATGCTTTTGGAATCACGTTATTGTGTTTATTATTTTGGTTGGGTATGTTATTACATTTTTTATTCGCTTTTATGCATGAATTACATTAAGACTTGACTATACCATTGTGTGAACTCGTATATTATACTAGCATAAGTAAGGGACCATTCCGAACCCAACGGTTTGAGGTATTCTCTTGCGAGGGGTGAGTGCAGCCTTAAATCTTTCCCAGTTCACACTGGGTGGTGACTCCTTCATTCTCCAGTTTAGTCTCCCGCGGGCTAATCCGTACTCTCTACGGGCTGCGAGCCCAACAGTGTTTTAGTCGCCGAACATCATAGGTATATTGGTAAACCCCGCTTCACTCCTACGGATGGCCACTCCACTGGGGATAGAGAATCGGCCGAAACAATACCTTGTAGTGTCCATGGCTTTGGCTTTGGTTAACCAAGTCTCATATATTTTGCATACCCTTCTTATCCCCGATGGCGTCATGTATCATGAAGTCGCTTTCGCTCAAGGCGGCGGATCGTTATGTGGTGATAACCATCACTTGCTGGCACGTACCCTAGGGTATAAAAAAGGCGTGCTCACTTGGTCACTCGAACCCTTGAGACCTAGTTGTGTGCAACCCTTCGCCAATGAGAGCATTATCCATACCCTTGTAAGCCCACATACGAACCATGCTTGTGTTTGGGCCCATTATCATTTGGATCTATTTGGGCTTCTCGTCGTAGGATACGAACTTATTGGGCCACTTAAACTGGGACGAGTTTGTATCTTATGATGATTGGGGCAAAAATTTTCAAAGTGACAATGGGCCACCTTGTGTTTGGGCCCCCTATCATTTGAAGTTATTTAGCCACCTTACCGCAAAAGTGTAAACCTGTTGGGCCTTTTCAACTGGGACAAGTTTACACCTCACGATAATCTGATTGAACGTTTTAAAATGATAACTGGCCAACTTGTATGAAAACCTTGATAGGCTTAGATGGTCCAAACATGATCGGAATATGCCAAATGCATGAGTCCGATATCCGCACTGGCTTTCATCCAGGAAGGGTACGCCTTGTTATGACATATTTGTATTCTTTTAAATACCTCTAAGTCTGTCTCTGCCACGACCGTGATTACCGAGGGCCCAATTCATCGTTTCTAGACAATGGCATGACCCCCATAATAGGCTTAGTCAATCTTGTAAATGGATGGTCTTTGTCTTTTACTGATGAAAATGGACTGAGGTAGCCAAGACCCTGTAGCGTAGGAGAGAACGATTTTGTGTATCCCCACATTGGTGCATAAAATGAGTAATACCTAGGGCAGAAATGGACTTACCACAGGTGTGGGAGGAATAAGGTCAAAATGGTATATGTTGTTTTGATAGCCACATGCATCTCATGCATCGCATGCATACACGCATCATGCTGACTCATTGTCTTAAAAGCCATCATAGATATCTGTTGGGTTAGAGAAGAATGGAGACTTGTCAAGAAGAGGTTAGCAAGCATGGATGCATCAGGCATCGAAGGTTTCCGCATGGATCAATTGGAGACCAACATCACCAAAATTACCGAGCAACTACAAGCTTTGACCAATGCTGTGGCCAATCTGACAGTACCCCACACAATGGGAATAGAAAACAATGATGATGGAAGGCGTGAGGAGCCCCCGAAAAGGGTTAGTGAAGAAATCCCTATTTTTATGATGACATGGCTGAGTATGTCGTGGGAAGGATAGTCGGGCCTCAGACAGAGTTATAAAAACTCAGAGAACAAATAGAGTAAGTTACCCGCAAGATGTAGGGAAAACATGAAGATCTATTAGACTATGATGCAATGACTTTCAAAGAACAGCTGCCTCCCCAGTTTAAGATGACTGACATGGCCAAGTTCAACGGAGATCCTAGGGTCCATCTTCGACAATATGTTTCAGTGATGAGTTCAGTAGGTTTGTCGAAGCGCCAAGTGCAGAAGATGTTTGGGATGTCACTAGAAGGGCCGCCCGTAGTATGGTATCATGGCCTGGAGAGAAAGGTCAGGGATGACTTGAGGGCATTAGGGGAGGCCTTCCTGAACCAATATGTCATGGACATGGAGATAGACTTGTCGCTCTGTGACCTAGAAAACACCAAACAGAAGCTAGAAGAGACCTTCAAAGATTATGTGGATCACTGGAGAAGCCAACTCTTGAAGATGCAGACATGACCCTCGGAGAATTACCAGATTAAGATGATCATTAAGGGCACTAAGCCCTCCATTTATAACAAGCTGAGAAGGATGACCTCCATGATTAGCGACTTTCGACAGTTAAGAGAAACTGTCATGGATATCGAGGAAGAGGAAGCCGGGAACAGAAAGTTTTATGGCCAGAATAAAAAGACCATTGGGGGGCCTTCAGAGGCCAAGCTCGCTCATGCTGAGGTCGTCGCCATCAGAATTAGGCGATTCTCCAATTTTGGTAGACCTTTGTCAAAGGTGTTTGAAAAGCTGAAGAGGCAAGGACTCCTAAAACCCTTAGAACCTAAACCACTTCCAAACCTTGTGCCACGCCACCTCGACCTAAACATATAATGTCACTTCCATCACCAAAAAGGCCACGAAACTGACAACTGCACCCGCCTTAGGCATGAGATCCAAGACCTCATTGACACCCATAAGATATCCGACCCAGAAAAAGAACAACCCAACACACACGGAAACCCTTTACCCAACTACAACTCCGTTCTACCACCCACTTACATGATTAACTTCGGACTGCCCGAAAGCTTTGTCCTCCAAACTCTCAACCACCAAGCTTCTTGCATGGGGATATGGGACAACAGCAGTGAAGATGAAACAGAGCAGGGGAGAGATTTCTAGGAAAACTTCTCGAGCAGTGACGAAGAGGAGGTAAATGGGATGACTCGCAGTGGATGTTTTTACAGTGATGTAACATAAGTGCTAAAAGAAGGCCGAGAGGTGACGGAGAATACGGATAACACCGAGAGGGATACTGTGTTACGTCAATTGAAGAAAACACGGGCACAAGTGAGCATATGGGAGTTATTATGCGTCTCTCAAGAGCACATGCGTGCCATGGTAGAAGCTCTAAGCAAGATAATGGTACCTTAAGAAGCAAACCCAACAATATTTGTAGGGTCGGTACAGAAAAAAGGGTAGGCAGATGATAACATTCTCTGAAGAAGAGCTCCTGATGGAGGGGAGGAATCACAACAAGCCGCTATTCATAAAAGCGAAAGTAAGAGGCAAGAAGACATCTTGTATGATGGTGGATGATGGCTCATTTATCAATGTGTGCCCTTTGAAGATTCTGTCAAGGTTGGGTATACAGACAACAGATTTAAGCCCCTCCAGTATGACTATCAAAGCATATGACGATAGCAAACGGGGAGTCGAAGGTACTTTCGTCACAGTAGTCAAAGTGGGTCCGATAGAAGATGAGGTGGAGTTCACAGTGCTTGATATCTGAGCTACATTTGCTCTCTTATTAGGGAGGCCATGGTTTCATAGACTTGGGGGCGTGCCATCCACTTTGCACCAGGTTATTAAGTTTCCGTATGGAGAGGAAGTCGTCACCATCAGGGCTGAAGTAGACAATCTTGTGGCTGCTTTAGACATACAACCTTACACAATGTTCCAAGTGGCGGCAACTTCGAAGAATGGGTGGACCCTAAAGTGGCTAGAATCATGGAAAGAATGAAATATGAGCCGGGCACAAGTTTGAGTACTAGAGGCCAGGGAGTAAAAACACTGGCAGATTTCAAGGGACAGACCACTAAGAGAGGATTGGGGTATGAATCCAATGGGAATGAGCCGAAAACCAAGAAAAAAAGGGATGAAGCTGATGGAATACTTTGTGAAAGCCAAATGGTATCAAGGAGAGCCTGAACCCGTAGAATTCAATGGGATCATAGTACCAGGATTCGAGATCTTCAAGGATGTGATGAGCAAAGAACCACATGCAGCGGAACTTGTAAAAGAGGAAGATAAATGGGAAGAAGAACTACTACGGTTGGAGAATCTGACGCTCGAAGAAAGCAAGAAGCCGAAAGAAGACAAGACTGCAAATTACGAAGATGTTTATTTTCCTGACTTATTTGATTGTAATCCTGCATTTATTAATAATAAAGACAATGATTTTGTTAACTTGTTCGAGTATTTTCCTGTTAGTCTGCATCATAACATGCATGACATGAGCATATTTGACATTGACTCAATAAAGATAAATGCATTTAATCTTGGTACATGTGAAAGCCCCAAGGAAATTTCAATTGCAAGTGAGGTTACCTCTGATGAGCGGAAAGAATTATAGAGAATATTAA
The DNA here is from genome assembly GCA_019454045.1 of Zanthoxylum bungeanum. Taxonomy (NCBI): domain Eukaryota; kingdom Viridiplantae; phylum Streptophyta; class Magnoliopsida; order Sapindales; family Rutaceae; genus Zanthoxylum; species Zanthoxylum bungeanum. Next base: position 84,996 of record SKCR01017113.1, read on the forward strand.
TAAAATATACAAAAGTATTTGCCTGGTCCTATGAAGACATGCCAGGAGTGGACAAGGGTTTTGCCCAGCACATGATACCAACTTATCCGAACATGAGGCCAGTAAAGCAAAAGCTCCGAAGAATGAGGCTAGAATGGGCCGAAAAGGTTAGGGAAGAAGTCAAGAAGCAGATAGATGTTGGGTTCTTAGAGGTGGTGAAGTACCCCGAGTGGTTAGCCAATATTGTGCCGGTACCGAAGAAAGATGGAAAGGTCAGAATGTATGTGGATTATAGGGACCTCAACAAAGCTTGCCCAAAGGATGATTTTCCCCTACCCCATATAGACGTGTTAGTTGATAGCGCGACATTATCTGTTATGTACTCGTTCGCGGATGGATTCTCAGGATATAACCTGGTCTTCATGGCCGAAGAAGACAAGCATAAGACTGCATTCGTCTCTGAGTGGGGTACATATTGTTACAAAGTGATGCCATTTTTTGGCGTAAGATCTTGGAGCTTCGTTCTTGGTCCCGTCGGCGGATGAGAGTGAGGATTGGTAATGGTGAGAAGACGTCACTGTGGTTTGATTATTGGCATCCTCTTGGCCCGATTGTGGACACGTTGGGCGAGAGAGTGATTTATGATTCTGGTTTGGATAGAATGGCTACAGTTGCATCCATTATCGCCGATTCTGCTTGGCAATGGCCCCCATCTAGATCTGCTGCTCTTATTGATTTGGCTCAGTCTCATCTTCCGTCTCCTTCTAGTTTGAGGGAGGATATGCTGGTTTGGGAGGAGGATACAAACGGAAGATTCTCTGTGGATAGTTCCTGGAATGCCATGAGGGCTAGGAAACCCCAGTTGCATTGGTCTCGTGTAGTTTGGTTCCGGAAGGCAATCCCCCGTCATTCCTTTCTTCTTTGGATGTCTATTCAAGGTGGCCTTTATACTCAGGACAGTCTGATGAGATTTGGCATCTCTGCGTGCTCTCGGTGTATTCTCTGTGGTTGTTCGAGTGAGGATATTGATCATCTTTTCTTCTAGTGCCTCTATTCTTCTAGGGTCTGGTCGTCTGTGCTGGCCATGTGTGGGTTAGATTGGAGTTGCCGAGATTGGTGTCAGACTGTTGGGTGGGTTTGTCAGTTCTCTGGAGCCTCTTTATGTCATCTTCTGGTTCGTCTGTCTTTTGCAGCGTCAGTCTACCATATTTGGAGGGAGAGGAATGCTCGCACTCATGATATGCCTCTTCGGCCTGTTTCTGCTCTTCTTTATGATATTGCTTTTGATGTTAGGAATCGTGTTAGCTCCTTACGTAAGGTAAATCCATCTTATGACAATAAATGGCTTCACCTTTCGTGGCACCTTCCCGAGGACATCTTTTGTTGATTCTTTTGTAGCCTTTTGGCTTTGTAGCTTATTGGCTTTTTTCTAGGAGGGCCTGTCCTCTCTAGTGCCTTTGGTTATAATACTTACCTTATCCAAAAAAAAAAGTGATGCCGTTTGGACTTAAGAATTCGGGAGCCACTTATCAATGAATGGCCACTACCTTATTCCACGACTTGATGCATAAGGAGATTGAGGTATACGTGGATGACATGATGGTTAAATCAGAAATGAGGGCCGGACATATAGAAGTGCTGGAGAAATTCCTTCAAAGGGTCAATAAGTACAACCTCCGACTCAACCCCAAGAAGTGTGTGTTTGGGGTAACATCCGGAAAGTTGTTAGGGCATACAGTAGGAATGGGAGGGATAGAAGTGGACCTTGAAAAGATCAAGGCAATTAAAGAGATGCCCGCACCGAAGACAGAAAAGGAAGTTAGAGCTTTTCTCGGGAAAATCCAGTATATCAGTCGATTCATTGCCAAGATAACATTAGTATGTGAGCTCATCTTCAAGCTATTGAGGAAGGACCAGCTTGTGGATGGAATAGGCGATGTCAAGAAGCCTTTGACAAAATCAAGGAATACTTGGTTAAACCGCCTGTCCTGAAACCTCTAAGGCCGGGAAATAATGAACTGCGTTGGGTTGAAAATCCGCAAAGGACAGCCCAAGCAAAACATAGAGCATGAGTGAGCAAGAAAAATGGTTAATTGTAAAATCTGTGAGGAACAGTTAACGACAGAGGTATCCTTGTAACGCAGTTCATTATTTCCTACATATGTACTAAGAAGTAATGCAAACGCCTTTATTGAAACAAATTTTCAAGATGTTCATAGATTGCATAAATCCCAGCTAACCACGAAATATTAGAGTCAAGTAATTACAAATCACGTCTTTTGTTTCTAAGATGCTGGACCAAGGTCAGGAAATCTAGAAGAATGAGCGTTGGGAGGCCCTAGGGCAGCGACGGGCCACGTTCGGCGCTGAGACCACTTGGTCTGGAAATGGTCCAAGACATGGGTCAACTTTGGAAAGTGTGATGTCCAGAGACAAGGTGATGGAGACACCCATATTGTCGAGGAACCTTGGCGGGATGATAAAATGAGCTGGAATGTAGGCCGAGAAGGGGTACACAGTGCCCGAGGAAATCCACGATGACATGATTAAGACGCCACCAAGGACACAACCACGTGATGTTTGCAGTAGTAAGACGCAGCAGCCACTCATGCCATTCCGTATAAGGAAGGTTTTTCTTCATTAAGGCCCGAGCAAGGTGGTGACGAAGGCTATAAGAAATAAAGACATGAGCTGGAGGAGGAATAATAAGTCTTAACTTCTCTTGCAACTAGTCTGAAAAATTTATATATATATATATATATATATATATATAAAATTTTAGCTCGCTGGGTTTAAAACCTGAAAAGGCGACCCAGGCAAGATAGAGCAATCCGCTAAGTTGAAAATCTGAAATGACAGATAGAATGAACCTGCAAAACAAGGGGACTCCCGATAAACCGGCTTACATGATGGTGCTTTATCCTGTCTAAACCATAAAGCGTCTCGGCCAAGATAACGGGGGAGGGATCATGACCGCATCGGATTCCCTCAATGAGGTGCAATAAACGATATTCGCCTCTCGTATTATCACAACCCACTAAGAGGTATTGGGCCAAGATACAGAATAAGACTACACTACTCCAAGGATGGGACCCTACCTCCATCCTGGAAGATACACGTAAAAGGACATGTAACTCAATGGAAGAAGCACAAGGCATCATCTTTTTCATATCTCCAGGACAGCAAAGGAAAGCTTCGGAGGCTTTCCGAGGGTATTAACATTGGAAACGCGACATCGCCGGAAGGGTAGTAGGAGAAAAATGCAAGCCGAGAATGGTAGCAAACTCCTCAGGGAGAGGGCATAATTCGAAATTTTGGAATCGGAAGACATGATTTTCAGTATCCCAAAAGGATGAGGCCGCTTGACAAGAAACCCACTTGGATTCGAAATCCAAGCAAACCCCAAGCAACGGACAGAACCCCAAGAACCGCGAATATGATTTTGTAGAAACAAAACCCTTCCAAGGCCACAAAGAAGACCCACAAAGAACTTGCCCTTGAGAACCTTTAAGATGAATCCTTGTAGTGTTTTGCTAGCAATGGAGACGCCACTAAGTTTGCCAAAACTTAGATAAGTCGATTCAAACTTGAAAAGGGGAATCCCTCCCTTACAATAATTCGGCCATAGCTAAAGCTTTAAGCTTTTGAGTTTACAAATTCGTTGGTTGCTCAAATGAAGAAGAAAGTAAGCTTAAATATTGTTACAAAAAGAAACCCTAAAGGCATAAAGACAATAATGCCCCTAAAAACGAAATTACACAAATATCAAGTCTTTAAGTCTTTAAATGCCTAGAAAGCTTTATTCTAAACTGATTTGGGCCAAGTGAAATGGCTTTGGGCCCTTTCCATCGAAGCCCACATGCGCCTCTATTTGTTTGTTGCAGCCGGCCATAAAACTCTGAACTAATCCCGCCATTGCTTCTCTGAGTCTTTTGGTCCTCTGCTCGTAATTGGCCCTTCTGGTACTTGTAATGCGTCATTTGGTTTGTTGTCTGCCTGGATCATGTCATCCCCTCCCTCTTGAAAAGGATTCGACCTCGAATCTGTACCTGCATCAAAAGGAGTTAAGTTAGAAACATTAAATGTAGCAGACATACTTACCTTGTAAATCCAGCTTGTATGCATTGTCATTAATCCGTTCCAAAACTTGAAATGGACCATCCCCTCTCGGTTGTAGCTTAGATTTACGTTGTTCAGGAAATCTCTCCTCCTTGCGCATGTGTACCCAAACCCAATCTCCAGGCTGAAATACCACACGCTTTCTTCCCTTATTAGCATGAGAAGCATATTGCTCATTCTTTCATTGTATTTGCTCTCTTGCTTTCTCATGTATGTGCTTCACCACAAATCGGCCTTCCTTTTTCCATCTAGCCCCGCGTGCTCATCAACAGGCAAAGGTAACAAATCCAATGGAGTTAGTGGCTGTAAACCATAAACAATTTCAAAAGGTGAAAATGAAGTAGAAGAATGAATGCTACGATTATATGCAAACTCAATAAATGGCAAAAAATCTTCCCAACTCTTCAAATTCTTGCCAACTATAGTGCGCAATAATTGAGATAAAGTCCTATTAACTACCTCTGTTTGTCCGTCAGTCTGTGGATGACATGTGGTAGAATACAATAGTTTGGTGCCTAGTTTAGCCCACAACACCTTCCAAAAATGGCTAAGGAACTTAACATCTCTATCAGATACAATACTCATAGGTATACCATGGAGTCGCACTATGTCTCTGAAAAATAAATCTGCAATGTTTGTAGCATCATCGGTTTTATGACATGCAATGAAATGAGCCATTTTACTAAACCTATCAACTACAACAAAGATTGAATCTCTACCCCTCTTTGTCCTAGGCAAACCTAACACAAAATCCATCGATATATCAAACCAGGGTTCACTAGGTACAGGCAAAGGAGTATACAAACCATGTGGCATTAATTTAGATTTAGCATGCTTACATGTTAGACACTTATCACAAATTCGCTCAACATCACGTTTCATTTTAGGCCAATAAAAGTGCTCATGTAAAATAGCTAAAGTCTTAGTTATCCCAAAATGCCCCATCAAACCTCCCCCATGCGCTTCTTTCACAAGCAACTCACGCATACTACAAGCAGGGACACACAACCTGTTCTCTTTAAATAAGAATCCGTCATGAATGTAAACATTCCAAAAGATGACTTTGCACAAGTAGTATAAATCTCACCAAAATCAGAATCACACTCATATAATTCCTTAATCAAATCAAATCCCAACATCCGTGCATGCATTGAAGTAAGTAAAACATACCTGCGAGATAATGCATCGGCCACTATGTTTTCTTTACCTTGCTTGTAGCGTATAACATATGGAAATGACTCAACGAATTCCATCCATTTTGCGTGTCGCTTATTCAGCTTACCTTGACCCTTCAAGTGTTTTAATGATTCATGGTCGGTGTGGATCACGAACTCTTTAGGCCACAAGTAGTGCTGCCATGTCTCTTTTTTTGGATAAGGTAAGTATTATAACCAAAAGAAAACAAACAAGAGCAAAGGGGCATCCCCCAGGATCTAGAGAGGACAAGCCCTCCTAGAAGAAAGCCAAACGGCTACAAGAGATCAACTAAAGATGTCATCGGGCAAGTGCCACGAAAGGTGAAGCCATTTATTGTCATAAGATGGAGTCACCTTACGTAAAGAACTAACACGATTCCGAACATCAAAAACAATATCATATAGAAGAACAGAAACTGGCCTAAGAGGCATATCATGAGTGCGAGCATTCCTCTCCCTCCAAATATGGTAAACTGACGCTGCAAAGGACAGACGAACCAGAAGATGATATAAAGAGGCACCAGAGAACTGACAAAGCCACTCAACAGTTTGGCGCCAATCTCGACAGCTCCAGTCTAAACCACACATGGCTAACACAGACGACCAAACCCTCAATGAAAAGAGGCACTGAAATAAAAGATGATCGATGTCCTCACTCGAACAACCACAAAGGATACACCGCGAGCAAGAGGATATACCAAATTTCATTAGACTGTCCTGAGTACAAAGGCCTCCCTGAATGGACATCCAAAGAAGAAAAGAATGGCGGGGAATAGATTTCCGGAACCAGACAACTCGGGACCAAGGCATCTCGGGTCTCCTCGACCTCAAAGCATTCCAGGCACAATCCACAGAAAATTTCCCATGTCTATCATCTTCCCAAACCAACATATCCTCCCTCAAACTAGAAGGAGACGGAAGGTGAGTCTGAGCCAGATCAACAAGAGCAGCAGATCTAGAAGGGGGCCAATGCCAAGCAGAATCAGAGATAATGGAAGCAACTGTCGCCTTCCTATCCAAGCCAGAATCATAAATCACTCTCTCGCCCAATGAGTACTCAATCGGGCCTACAGGATGCCAATTATCAAACCACAATAAAGTCGACTCACCATTCCCAATACTCACTCTCATCCGCCGACGGGACCAAGAACGAAGCTCCAAAATCTTACGCCAACTCCAAGAGCAATCAGAAGGACGAGGGATCTCCCAAAAACTTCTCCCCCTCAGTAAATAAGAGTAAACCCAAGTAGACCAAGAAGAAACCTGACCAGAACAGAGAAACCAATATGCTTGACAATAGCTGCTCTATTCCAAGCTTCCAGACTCTTTATACCCAGACCCCCCTCCTTAAGAGGTAAACAAATTTTGCTCCAAGCTACTCTAGCCCCAGTAGTGATAAGCGCACTACCCTTCCAAAGGATAGAACGAAGGATAGTCTCCACCTTCCTAATCACTGACTTAGGAAGAATAAATAAAGAAGACCAATAAACTTGAATGGAGAACAAAACAGACTTTATAAGCTGGAGCCGACCTGCATAAGAGAGAAACTTACAACTCCAACTTTTAGCACGCATAACATACGATCCACAAGAGAAGCACAGTCAGAGGCCCTAAGTTTAGTAGAGATCAAAGGAACCCCCAAATACCTCACAGGAAGAGTCCCCACCTGGAATCTCACACATCTCGCAGATGGTCTTGCATAGAAAGAAAGAAGCGCATATAACTCTTTGTCATACGTGGGGTACCTCAAAGCTGCTCCATTCAGCTTCTCACTAAAATAGGCTATTGGCCGCTTTTCTTGCATGAGAACTGCTCCAATACCTAACCCTGATGCGTCGCACTCAATCTCAAATGTCTTCTCGAAGTTGGGTAGTGCTAAAATGGGTGCACTGCATAACTTCGCTTTAAGGTCCTGGAATGCTCGCTCTTGCGCCTCGCCCCATTGAAAACCAACTGTCTTCTTTACTACCTCAGTCAATGGCGCGGCAATGCTACTGAAGTCCTTGACAAATCTCCTATAGAAGCTCGCTAACCCATGAAAGCTTCGGACTTCTGTCACTGTAGTTGGTGTAGGCCATTCCTGAATTGCCTTTACCTTCTCCACATCTACCTCGATGCCATCTGCACTCACAACAAAGCCAAGAAAAACAATTCTATCCATGCAAAATGTGCATTTGTCAGAGTTAGCATACAATTGTTCTTTTCGTAAAACATCAAGTACATGCTCCAAATGCATTACATGCTCATCTACTGTTTTACTATAAAATAAGATGTCATCAAAGTAAACCACAACAAACTTACCTAAAAATGCACGCATAACATGATTCATCAATCTCATAAATGTGCTAGGTGCGTTTGAGAGACCAAATGGCATAACTAACCATTCATACAAGCCATACTTAGTCTTAAATGCAGTTTTCCACTCATCTCCCTCTCTCATGCGAATTTGATGGTATCCACTCTTTAAATCAATCTTACTAAAAATTTTGGAACCATGCAATTCATCCAACATGTCATCTAGCCTAGGAATGAGGTGACGATACTTTACCGTAATATTGTTGATAGCTCGGTAGTCAACGCACATACGCCACGTCCCATCTTTCTTAGGAACTAGAAGCACTGGTACTGCACAAGGACTCATGCTTTCCCTTATATACCCCTTGTCCATCAACTCCCGTACTTGCCTTTGTAGCTCTTTTGTCTCCTCGGGATTGCTCCTATAAGCCGGTATGTTAGGAATGACTGCTCCAGGTATGAAGTCAATCTGGTTTCAATACCTCTAATGGGTGGAAGCCCACTAGGTATGTCCTCTGTCAGTACGTCACTGTAATCCTGCAAAAGAGATGAATAGACACAGGAAGCAAATGGTCAGAGTTAGTAAAATAAATATGAGGCTCCTTATAGACTAACAATAACATGAGCTTGCTAGCCTTGAACGCTTTCCTTGCTTCACCCTCACCCATGTAGAAACTCTTTTAAACTCTCTCTTTTGTTTCCCCCTTACGTTCACTCACACTCCCCTTGGAAACTCCCACGCCCTTGGCCTTATTTTTCTCACCAGATACACCACTCTCACTAGTCTCACCCAAGGTGGTGTTTCCCTTCGCTCTCTCTTTGTCACGCTCAAGTTGCAACTTAACCTGATCTTCATGGACTTGTGCAGGTGTAAGTGGGTATAATGTAATGGGTTTTCCCTTATGCTGGAAAGAGTACTTGTTCTTGAACCCATCATGAATAACCTTCTTATCAAACTGCCACGGCCTGCCCAAAAGAATATGTCCTGCATGCATCGGTATCACATCACATAGGACATCATCTGTGTATGGCCCAATGGTAAAGCTCAACAATACCTGCTTTGTCACACTTATCTCCCCACAATCATTTAACCACTGCAACTTTTAAGGCTTCGGGTGTCTCAAGCAACTCAACCCCAATCGCTCAATCAAAGCTGTGCTAGCTACATTAGTACAACTGCCCCCATCTATGATCATACTACACCCCTTGCCATTCACACGGCACCTAGTATGGAATATGTTCTCCCCTCTGCTGCACACTCTCATCCTCTACAACAAGTGCACTCAAAGCACGCTTGACAACTAAGGATAAGTTATCCAGCGGGTATGCAGCTCCCTCATGGTCACTAGCATCCTCCAACTCTGGCATCTCCTCCTCAACCTCACTATCGGTAGAGTACACCTCTCCACTCTTTTTATCAATCACTAAGGTACGCCTATTGGGACATTGTGAAGCATAGTGTCCCATGCCCAAACACTTGAAACATTTGACATCTTTAGTTCTAGCAGTGCACCCTCAGGTTTTGGTCTAGTTTTGCTCGGTTCCGCAGCCTCTTTACCCTTGGCACTAGGTTCGGCCCTAGGCTTATTAAAGCCTCCACTGAATTCGCCTCTAGGCTTGTCAAAGCCTCCATCTCGCTTCTCATTCGGAACCCATTTCCCTTTCCATGCAGAAGTAGCTTGAGTACCAAATCTGGATGTTGACTTTTTCTTGAGTTGCCTTTCTATCTTGATAGCCATGTGAAGCATATCCTCCAAATCAACATAATGATGCAACTCCACCATGTTTGCAATCTCTCTATTCAAGCCCCCTAGAAACCGTGTCATAGTAGCTTCTGCATCCTCAACTACATTTGCCCTGATCATGGCAACTTCCATCTCTGTGTAATAGTCCTCAACACTTTTGGTCCCCTGATACAGATGTTGTAGTTTATGATACAACTCCCTATAGTAATGGCTGGGTATAAATCTCTTTCTCATGAGACCCCTAAGTTCTGCCCATGTCTGAACCGGTCTCTCATAGTTTCTCCTCCGAGTGAGTAGAGACAAGCTGATCCCACCAAATCATAGCATAATCGGTAAACTCAATTGCTGCCAGACTGATCTTCTTCTCGTCTGAGTAGTGATGACAGTTGAAAATCAATTCTATTTTCTTTTCCCATTCCAAATAAGCTTCAGGATCATTCTTGCCTTGGAAAATGGTATCTTGATCTTGATGCTACCTAGATCACCATCTACATCTCCTCGCCTACCATATCCTCTCCGATCATAATCCCCTCTTCTGGCATCAAATGCACCTCTATCATCAAACCGTCTATCCCTCCTATCATTCCTCCTATCAAACCTCCTATTAGGCCTCCTATCATGCCCAGGCTGAAATCTCTCCTCCACATCATCAAAACCATCAGAATCATCAAACTCATTTTCAGCTTCCTCTTCATCTGGTGGTACATACTGTGGTGGTACACGGTGAGGTGGCACATTGTGAGGTGGTGGTACATTCTGAGGTGGTGGTACTCTGGGACCGCTACCAGTTTGAATACTCTCTACACTCTTGGACAATCTCTCCAAAGCAGTATTCATATTCTCCATCATATCTGTAAATTTCCTATCCAATGCCTCAAGCTTTTCATCAGTAGTTAGACCTGCCATCTCAACACTAAACAAACAGATTAGAAATAACAGGAAAGTAAAGCAAATATCTAAATCCTCACAATCTCACGTGTTTACACTCGAATGATATCACTCCACTCGTGTTTGCACTCTATTGGCTTTTACCCGATACTGTGCTCACAATCACTGCCTTTTACCACTCTTGAGTCGTCCTCAATTCAAATGTGAATCACACTCAATCCAAGAATACAAACCAAATGTAGTCCTCAAGCCAGCATGAAACACAAAGGACCCAACAATATTATATATATATATATATAGGGCAGACGTAAAACAAAACGCGAATAGGAATAGTAATGACGGAGACTCAATCAATAATATTTAAGCTAGAGTAATTAGAAATAAGGAGTAAACAATTAGCACAATGGAAAAAAAATAAGCATGCAAATTCACGGTCGTATGCAATTTCGGTAGAAAATTTGGCACCGCTATAGAAATTTTGATGGAATACCCTCCACGGGCACCTAAATGATAATATGGAACAAACTAGATTCAACCAAAAAATATCACTTTTTTACTTTTTTTTTTTTTTTTCTGCTCAAGTGATCACTATCACTCAAGTCCCTTTTTTTTTTTTTTTTTTTTTTTGATAACGTCAGATGCTAAATGTGGTTCTGATTTCAGAGGCTGATTTAGGTTCTGATTTCAGAGGCTGATTTAGGTTCTGATTTCAGAGGCTTGTTTTTCAAAGCCTGATTTCAGAGTCTGATGATGGTCTGAATTCAGAGGCTGTTGGTCAGTGTCTGATTTCAGAGTCGAATAAGGGTATGATTTCAGGGTCTGAATTCAGAGGCTCTTTTCAGAGGTTACTGGTTAGGGTCTGATTTCAGAGGCTATTGGTCTAGGTCTGATTTCAGAGGTTACTAGTTTGTCTAGGTCTGATTTCAGAGGCTCGGTCTGGGTCTGATTTCAGAGGCTAAGTTCAAAGGGTCTTTCACACTCACTAGTTTTAGAACAAAACACACAGCCGCTAAGAACATGCTTATTTCTTAAACATATGCTAAAGAACATAATGACTATGACGAACTGATAGGAAGAACAGAACAGAAGCCCAGAACTGGAAAAAGTGATGAAGATGAACTGATATGCAACTGGAATGAACTGATATGCAGAACACACCAAAAACAGATCCAGAAATAACAAAACAAAAACATAATCAAGATCCAACAAGGACTGAAACGAAAATAACAAAGAACAAACACACCAAAAACAGATCCAGAAATAAACAAAACAAAAAAACAGAAACAAGATCCAACAAGAACTGAAACGAAAATAACAAAGAACAAGAGAAAAATAGAATCAAACAAAAGGAAAGATAGAAAAATCAGACCTTGGAACCCTGAGCTCTAGATACCAAATGACAAGAAACCCACTTGGATTCGAAATCCAAGCAAACCCCAAGCATGGACAGAACCCCAAGAACCGCGAATATGATTTTGTAGAAACAAAACCCTTCCAAGGCCACAAAGAAGACCCACAAAGAACTTGCCCTTGAGAACCTTTAAGATGAATCCTTGTAGTGTTTTGCTAGCAATGGAGACGCCACTAAGTTTGCCAAAACTTAGATAAGTCGATTCAAACTTGAAAAGGGGAATCCCTCCCTTACAATAATTCGGCCATAGCTAAAGCTTTAAGCTTTTGAGTTTACAAATTCGTTGGTTGCTCAAATGAAGAAGAAAGTAAGCTTAAATATTGTTACAAAAAGAAACCCTAAAGGCATAAAGACAATAATGCCCCTAAAAACGAAATTACACAAATATCAAGTCTTTAAGTCTTTAAATGCCTAGAAAGCTTTATTCTAAACTGATTTGGGCCAAGTGAAATGGCTTTGGGCCCTTTCCATCGAAGCCCACATGCGCCTCTATTTGTTTGTTGCAGCCGGCCATAAAACTCTGAACTAATCCCGCCATTGCTTCTCTGAGTCTTTTGGTCCTCTGCCTCGTAATTGGCCCTTCTGGTACTTGTAATGCGTCATTTGGTTTGTTGTCTGCCTGGATCATGTCACCGCTTTCAAAAAGGCGTAATCCACCTTGACCCGGTGCAGGTAGTGGAGAGCAGAAAACTGAGTCAGGTCTGGGGATAACCAGTCTACCACCTCGCGAATAAGGGAAACAATGAGATCTTGAGCCATGGGACCAAAGAGAACTGAGTAATCACCGGAGGAGAATTGGCAGAAGGAAACTGTAACCAGACCAAAGGGGCGACCAAAGCTTTTTATAGGCAAATGGCACCAAAGGCCAAGAGGATTCCTAAAGGGGTGAATAAAACCTTCTAGCGCAAGGGATGCCTAACCAAAGATGACATCAAGCCAATAGGACAAAGAAACCCCATCAGAGTAGGGAATGCATATATGCATACACGCACACATGTCGCATACACATAATTTTTTTTCTTGTGTTCGCAGGCTTTGAAGAAAAGAAAAAGTGTAGGAAACGACTTTCCTTAGCGCGGCGGAAGTTGCTTGTGGTGGCACCGGGTCCGGTATGGATCTTCAAAATTTTCTTTGCCTTCTCCCTTTGTTGTAATAGCCAAGATCAATCCTTTGGTGTCCAACACTTGGATCAACCACTCGATCTTCCGAACTATGACTCGAAACCAACAAACCGAAGTGTGGGCTTCACTCACAAAGATTAAACCTATAAACTATTTAGAGATTTAAGATGTCACAATGGTGTTTGGCTTTAGGAATTTCACAACACTTGTGAATGCTATAACTCTCTCTATTTTCTCTCAAATCTTTTCTCACAACAATTGTGTGAATGAATGCAAAGTGTTAACCTTTTTAAGTGAGAGAAATGGTAGAGATTATATTCTCTTACACAAGCCAACTAACCTTGTCATTAAGCATCTAATGCTTTCTTGCAATGGCCAACACAAAAATGTGAATGCTATACCAAAGCATAAGAAATGTTAAGCTAAAGACAATGGTTTTGTCATTAAGCATTCAATGCTTTCTTTCAATGGCAAACACATAAATGTGGAGGTCATACCAAAGCATAAAATGCATTAGCTAATGACAAAACTATTAGGTGTATCCAAGCCACCTAATAGACATAATTGCTTGGATGACATGGTAAGCCATATGGCTTTGTCTCCAATGGTAAATAAAAATCAATATATTAATAATGATTTATTTACCTTCAATTATGTTGTAGTAATTATCTCATAATTATTACTAACTTGATTATATCATAATCAAGACTTGATTATCTCATAATCAAATAATTCTAGAAAACATTAAGTTAAACTAATTTAACATAGTTTTCATTTGTGACAATAAATATTATTAATCTTATTAATAATATATAAATAAATAAATATAATGTGAGCATATAATTAGACAATCTAATTATATTAGGTTTGCTACAGTTAATCGAGCTAGCACGGGGACCAAATGGACCTACGGTTCCGAGCTGCAATAATTCCGAAATATTAATTAAACTCTTTAATCAAATATTACGAATTATTAACTCCGCGTTATTCCACTAAAAACTCGAAGTTGAACTCCCGTTACCGTAGATGGATTAAATAAACCGAACATTTTCGGTGTCCATCGATATAGTCATTACATATGGATATAGCCCTTCACGAATATCTCATAAATAGAGCCGGGTCATAAGTCCGTTAAACCCCTCTAAATATTTTATCTCTTAAGCACCATTGATTCTATAATGAACAATTAATTCATAACAATTATGAATATAAAATACTTTCTGACACGGAACTCACTTGGAGGATTAGGCCAAGCAAACCCCTCGCAACGGACAGAACTCCAAGAACCGCGAATTTGATTTTGTAGGAACAAAACCCTTCCAAGGCCACAAATAAGACCCACAAAGAACTTGTCTTTGAGAACCCTTAAGATGATTCCTTGAAGTGTTCTGCTAGCACGGAGACGCCACTAAGGTTGTCACGCCTTAGATAAGTCGATTGCATGAGATAAGGGGAATCCCTCCCTTAAGCAAATTAGGCAATAGCCAAGACTTCAAAATGAAGATGAAATTCGAAATTTGGTGATTCTTTTTCATTAAGAAATAAATGTTACAATATATAGTACAATAAAAGAAACCCTAATAGTGCAAAAGACCAAAACACCCTAAATTGCTAACTTATGGCTAACAAATGGCCATGCCCTTAATAGACATTTAATAACAAACACAAAGTCAAAAGAAACAAAGACTTAATCAATAACAAACAAAGACTTAATAAATAACTTTGCCAAAAAAGTCTAAAGTAAAAACACAAAATCATAAAAGTCAACAAATGTGGAAAACTTTTCCAAATTTGTCTAAAGTTGTTTCCTTGCACTAAAAGTCCTCCAAATTCGTGTCTTCCATGTATAAAGGAATAATGATGTGTCATAAAGTCCAATAAGTCTTTTCTTGGCCGAATATTTAGTGTCGGGCTTGAATCGGCTTGATCCGTTAAAAATATACTCGGCTTCAAGATTGCTGGTGCGTTACTCTGGTATGACTAGGGTCAAGTGAAATATCTTTGGACCCACTCCATTGAAGCCCTCATGTGACGCCAATATGCCCCGGAGTTATCGGTCACACTCGACCATGACATTCTGCGCTAGCCCCGCCATTGCGTCTCTGATCTTCTTAGCTCTTTGGCGTGTGATTGGACCTGTTGGCAATTGCAAAGGATCTAATGTTCCTTAAGTTGTTGGATTCATGTCATTCCCTCCATCTTGAAAAGGATTCGACCTCGAATCTGTACCTGCATAAAAAAGAGTTAAGTCAGAAACATTAAATGTCGCAGACACATTATGCTCACCTTGTAAATCCAGCTTGTATGCATTGTCATTAATTCATTCCAAGACTTGAAATGGACCATCCCCTCTCGGTTGTAACTTGGATTTATGCTGTTCAGGAAATCTTTCCTTTCGCATGTGTACCCAAACCCAATCTCCATGTTAAAATACCACACGTTTTCTTCTCTTATTGGCATGAGAAGCATATTGTTCATTCTTTCATTGTATGTGCTCTCTTGCTTTCTCATGTATGTGTTTCACCAAATCAGCTTTCTTTTTTCCATCTAACCCTGCATGCTCATCAACAGGCAATGGTAACAAATCTAATGGAGTTAGTGGTTGAAAACCATAAACAATTTCAAATGGTGAATAAAATGTGGAAGAATGAATGCTACGATTATATGAAAATTCAACAAAAGGCAAACAATCCTCCCAAGTTTTCAAGTTCTTAGAGACAATAGTACGCAATAACTGAGTCAAAGTCCTATTAACCACTTCAGTCTGTCCATCAGTTTGGGGATGACAAGTAATAGAATACAAAAGTTTTGTTCCTAACTTACCCCATAAAACTTTCCAAAAGTGACTAAGGAATTTAACATCACGATCTGAAACTATACTCCGTGGAATTCCATGGAGTCGTACCACTTCCCTAAAGAATAATTCAGCAATGTTAGTGGCATCATCGGTTTTATGCCATGCTATAAAGTATGCCATCTTACTGAACCTATCAACCACTACAAAGATGGAATCTCTATCATGCCTAGTCCTAGGTAAACCCAATATAAAGTCTATTGATACATCTACCCACGACTCACTAGGTACAAGCAACGGTGTATACAACCCATGAGGCATAACCTTAGATTTAGCCTTTTTACAAATCAAGCATTTATCACACAAACGCTCAATATCTCTCCGCATTTTAGGCCAATAAAAATGTTCACTCAATACCCCTAAGGTCTTAGCAAAGTGCCTCCATTAAACCTCCCACATGCGCTTCTCTAACTAACAACTCACGCATACTACAAACAGGAATGCATAATCTATTCTCCATAAACAGAAACCCGTCATGTTGATAGAATTTATTAAAGGTAGACTTTTCACATGCAGCATATATGGTACTAAAGTCAGTATCATTTGCATAAAGTTCTTTAATAAATTAAAACCCAAGCATTCTTGCACTCAATGAAGTAAGTAAAGCATACCTTCGCGATAGTGCATCAGCGACAATGTTTTCCTTACCTTGTTTGTAGCAAATTACGTATGGAAATGTCTCAATGAACTCCAACCACTTTGCGTGTCGTTTGTTCAACTTACCTTGGCCCTTCAAGTGCTTCAATGATTCATGATCAGTATGGATCACAAATTCTCGAGGCCACAGATAATGCTGCCAAGTCTCAAGGGCTCTCACTAGCGCATACAACTCCTTGTCATATGTGGGGTACCTCAAAACTGCTCCATTCAGCTTCTTACTAAAGTAAGCTATTGGTCACTTTTCTTGCATAAGAACAGCTCCAATGCCTATTCCGGATGCATCACACTCAATCTCAAATGTCTTTTCAAAATTGGGTAGCGCCAAAACTGGTGCACTACATAACTTCATTTTAAGATCTTGGAATGCACGCTCCTGCTCTTCTCCCCATTTGAAACCAACAGTTTTCTTCACTACTTCAGTCAGTGGTGCAGCAATACTACTGAAGTCTTTAACAAATCTGCGGTAGAAGCTTGCTAATCCATGGAAGCTTCTAACTTCTGTCACTGTCGTTGGTGTAGGCCAATCCTGAATCGCCTTCACCTTCTCTACATCAACTTCGATGCCATCTGCACTTACAACAAAACCAAGGAAAACAATCCTATCCATATAAAAAGTGCACTTACCAAAGTTTTTTTTTTGGATAAAGTAAGTATTATAACCAAAAGAAAACTATACACGAGCAAAGGGGCATACCCCAGGCAACTAGAGAGGACAAGCCCTCCTAGAAGAAAAGCCGAGAGGCTACAAGCAAAAGATCAACAGAAGATGTCATCGGGCAAGTGCCAGGATAGGTGAAGCCATTTATTATCATAAGATGGTTTCACCTTCCGTAAAAAGCTAGCACGATTCCGAACATCAAAAACAATGTCACTAAGAAGAACAGAAACAGGCCGAAGAGGCATCTAATGAGTGCGAGCATTCCTCTCCCTCCAAATATGGTAGACTGACGCTGCAAAAGACAGACGAACAAGAAAATGACGTAAAGAGGCATCAGTAAACTGACACAACCACTCAACAGTCTGAGGCCAATCCCGGCATCTCCAAACTAACCCACACATAGCCAGCACAGACGACCAGACCCTCGAAGAGAAGAAGCACTGGAAGAAAAGATGATCAATGTCCTCACTTGAACAACCACAGAGAATACAACGCGAGCAAGCAGAGATACCAAACCTCATCAAACTATCATGAGTACAAAGGCCTCCCTGAATAGACTTCCAAAGTAAAAAGGAATGGCGGGGAATAGCCTTCCGGAACCAAACAACTCGAAACCAATGCAGCAAGGTTCCCCTTGTCCGCATGGCATTCCAAGCACTATCCACAGAAAATCTCCCACTCCTATTATCCTCCCAAACCAGCTCATCCTCCCTCATACAAGAAGGAGACGGAAGATGGGACTGAGCCAAATCAACAAGGGCAGCAGACTAAGGGGGCCAACGCCAAGAAGAATCAGAGATAATGGAAGCAATTGTAGCCATCCTATCCAAGCCAGAGTCATAAATCACTCTCTCACCCAACGTGTCCACAATCGGGCCCAAAGGATGCCAATAATCAAACCACAATAAAGTCTTCTCACCATTCACAATCCTAACTCTCATCCGCCGCCGGGACCAGGAACGAAGCTCCAAGATCTTACACCAACTCCAAGAGCAATCTGTAGGACAAGGCACCTCCCAAAAATTTATCCCCCTCAACAAATAAGAATGAACCCAAATCGACCAAGAATAAACCTGGCCAGGACAAAGAAACCAAATGTGCTTAACAATAGCCGCTCTATTCCAAGTATCCAAACTCTTAATCCCCAGCCCCCCTCCTTTAGAGGTAAATAAACTCTACTCCAAGCCACTCTCGCCCCAGAAGAGGTGAGCGCGCTACCCTTCCAAAGGAAAGATCGCAGAATCGTCTCCACCTTCCTAATAACAGACTTAGGAAGAATAAATAAGGAAGACCAATAAACTTGAATGGAAAACAAAACAGACTTAATGAGCTGAAGCCGTCCCGCATAAGAGAGAAACTTACTACTCCAACTCTTAGCACGCATGACAATACGATCCACAATAGAAGCACAATCTGAGGCCCGGAGTTTAGTAGAAATCAAAGCGACTCCCAAGTACCGCACTGGAAGAATCCCAACTTGGAACCCTAAAACATGACGCAGTTGGCCCTGAAGGGTAGAAGAGATACCAAAGGAGAAGAAAAGACTTTTAGCTGGATTCGGGATTAAACCTGATAAACCATTGAACTGCCCGAGACAATCCTTGATCAAGGAAACCGAGGAAGCATCCGCTTTACAAAAAATCATAAGGTCATCCGCAAAGCAAAGATGAGTAAGACGGTCCTTAGAACACCGCTAGTGGAACTTAAAACCCTGATTAAGAGCCATATTACGAAGAAGACCTGACAGAACTTCCATAGCCAAAAAAAAGAGACAAGGAGACATAGGATCACCTTGTCGCAACCCACGACCCCCAGAGAAAAAACCATGCAACTCTCCATTAATAGACACAGAAAACCTAGTAGAAGTCATACACTCCTGAATCCAACCCACCATCCTCTCTGGTATACCAACAGTCCGCAAAACCTCAACCAAGAAATCCCAACGAACAGAGTCATAAGCTTTCATCAAGTCAATCTTAAGAGCACATCTCGGGGAACCACCAGTCCGGTGATAATTCTGAACCAATTCCTGACACAAAAGAATATTATCGCTGATACGCCTACCCGCAACAAAAGCAGATTGATTATGACTGATCACAGAAGGAAGGATAACCTTGATCCTATTCGCAATAAGCTTAGAAATGCACTTGTAAATAGTATTGCAACAAGAAATAGGCCTATAATCCTTAACCTGGGAAGGGTTAGGAATCTTAGGAATCAGAGCAATAGAAGTAGCATTAACTTGCCTCAAGAGACGCCCATAGGAAATAAAAGAGTGAATAACACAAAGGACATCATTCCCTACAATGTTCCAAGACTTCTTAAAGAAACCCGAATTAAACCCATATGGGCATGGAGCTTTATTGTCCTTCAACGCGAACAAGACATCCTTAATCTCCTCATCCAAAACCTCCCGGGTAAGAGTCTCACCTGCTCAGCAGTCACATGTCTAGTAATAGCAGATTGAAGGGCCACCCTATCAAAATCCTGCTGACCTTACTGGGGACCCAGAAGGGTCTCAAAAAAAGAAACAATCTCATCTCTTACCAAAGTTAACATACAGTTTTTCCTGTCTCAACACTTCAAGAACATGCTTCAAATGTGTAACATGCTCATCTAATGTTTTACTGTAAACTAAGATGTCATCAAAATAAACTACAACAAACTTACCTATAAAAAAAGCACGCATAACATGATTCATCAATCTCATAAATGTGCTAGGTGCGTTTGTAAGACCAAATGGCATAACTAACCATTCATACAAGCCATACTTGGTCTTAAATGCAGTTTTCCACTCATCTCCCTTTCTCATGTGAATTTGATGGTATCCACTCTTTAAATCAATCTTACTAAAAACTTTGGAACCATGTAATTCATCCAACATGTCATCTAGTCTAGGAATAGGGTGACGATACTTTACCGTTATATTGTTGATCGCTCGACAATCAACGCACATACGCCACAACCCATCTTTCCTAGGAACTAGAAGAACTGATACCACACAGGGACTCATACTTTCTCTAACATACCCTTTCTCCATCAACTCCCTCACTTGCTTCTGAAGTTCCTTCGTCTCCTCCGGATTACTTCGGTAGGCTGGTTTGTTGGGAATGACTGCGCCAGGTAAGAAATCTATCTGATGCTTAATACCTCTAATGGGTGGAAGCCCACTAGGAATGTCCTCTGTCAGCACATCACTGAATTCTGCAAAAGAGTTGAAATGGACATAGGAAGCAAATGGTCAGAGTTAGCAATACAAATACGGTGTTCCTTGTAGACCAATAAAAGCATAAGCTTGCTAGCCTTAAAAGCTTTCCTTGCTTCACCTTCACCCATGTAAAAGCTCTTTTTCACTCGCCCTTTTGTTTCCCCCTTAAGTTCAATCACACTCCCCTTGGAAACACTCACGGCCTTTGCCTTATTTTCCTTACTAGGTTCGGTCACACTCCCCTCACGTGTTTTCCCCAAGGCTGTGTTTGCACTCTCAATCTCTCTATCTCTCTCAAGTTGCAACTTGACTTGATCCTCGTGGACTTGCTTTGGTGTGAGTGGGTACAAGGTAATGGGTTTTCCCTTATGTTGAAAGGAATACTTATTCTTGAACCCATCGTGAATAACTTTCCTATCAAACTGCCACGGCCTGCCCAAAAGAATATATCCTGTATTTATCGATATCACATCACATAGGACATCATCCGTGTATGGCCCAATGGTAAAGCTCAATAACACCTACTTTGTCACCTTTATCTCGCCACAATCATTTAACCACTGCAACTTATAAGGCTTGGGATGCTTCAAGCAATCTAATCCCAACCTCTCAACTAAAGTCGTACTTGCATCATTATTATTTCCATAGCCCATCACGCACGACTGTTTATTATTGACATTTATTATTGACGCTTTTCCTGCTTATGGTTTTTTATTATAATTTTCATTATCGCATCTCGTATTTCTTAATTTAATATGCTATTGGAATCACGTTATTGTGATTATTATTTTGGTTGGGTATGTTATTACATTTTTTATTCGCTTTTATGCATGAATTGCATTAAGACTTAACTATACCATTGTGTGAACCCGTACATTATACTGGCATAAGTAAGGAACCATTCCGAACCCAACGAATTGAGGTCTTCCCTTGCGAGGGGTGAGTGCGGTCTTAAATCTTTCCCAGATCACACTGGGTGGTGACTCATTCATTCTCCGGTTTAGTCCCTCACGGGTTAATCTGTACTCTCTACGGGCTGCGAGCCCAACAATATCGTCATCGCCGAACATCATAGGTATAGCGGTAAACGTGAAGTGGCTTGCTAACGTGCAACACTTGAAGAGGTGTTAACATCACAACAATCTTGCTAACGTGCACCGGACACGTGTCATCATCCCATACTGCGGACAATACATCACAGCAATCTTGCTAACGTGCACCGGACACGTGTCATCATCCCATACTGCGGACAATACATGTCACTACTGACATCAGCGTCGCGACGTGCAACACTTCACGCGTCGCGATGTCGAGCCAATTATTTTGCCGATAGACACGTGTCACAATCCTGTTGAATCACCGGTGCGTCGCGACGCACAAGGATTTTGCATCTCGACGCGCGAGCCATATATTTTTTTTTGTGGATAAAGTAAGTATAATAACCAAAAGAAAACTATACAAAAGCAAAAGGGCATACCCCAGGCAACTAGAGAGGACAGACCCTCCTAGAAGAAAAGCCGAAAGGCTACAAGCAAAATAAGATCAACAGAAGATGTCATCGGGCAAGTGCCAGGATAGGTGAAGCCATTTATTGTCATAAGATGGTTTCACCTTCCGTAAAAAGCTAGCACGATTCTGAACATCAAAAATAACATCACTAAGAAGAACAGAAACATGCCGAATAGGCATATCATGAGTGTGGGCATTCCTCTCCCTCCAAATATGGTAAACTGACGCAGCAAAAGACAGCCGAACAAGAAGATGACGTAAAGAGGCGTCGAAAAACTGACACATCCACTCAACAGTCTGAAGCCAATCTCGGCAACTCCAATCTAACCCACACATAGCCAGCACAGTCGACCAGACCCTCGAAGAGAAGAAGCACTGGAAGAAAAGATGATCAATGTCCTCACTTGAACCACAGAGAATACAACGCGAGCAAGTAGAGATACCGAACCTCATCAAACTATCCTGAGTACAAAGGCCTCCATGAATAGACATCCAAAGCAAAAAGGAATGGTGGGGAATGGCCTTCCGGAACCAAACAACTCGAGACCAATGAACCAAGGTTCCCCTTATCTGCATGGCATTCCAGGCACTATCCACTGAAAATCTCCCTCTACTATCATCCTCCCAAACCAGCTCATCTTCCCTCATACTAGAAGGATTTAGAAGATGGGACCGAGCCAAATCAACTAGGGCAGCAGACCTAGATGGGGCCACCGCCAAGAAAAATCAGAGATAATGGAAGCAACTGTAGCCATCCTATCCAAGCCAGAGTCATAAATCACTCTCTCACCCAACGTATCCACAATTGGACCCATAGGATGCCAACCATTCCCAATCCTAACTCTCATCCGCCGCCGGGACAAAAAACGAAGCTCCAAAATCTTACACCGACTCCAAGAGCAATCTGTGGGGCAAGGCACCTCCCAAAAACTTCTCCCTCTCAACAAATAAGACTGAACCCAATTCGACCAAGAAGAAACCTGGCCATAACAAAGAAACCAAATGTGCTTAACAATAGCCGCTCTATTCCAAGTATCCAATCTCTTAATCCCCCAGCCCCCCACCTTTAGAGGTAAACAAACTCTACTCCAAGCCATTCTCGCCCTAGAAGAGGTGAGCTCACTACCCTTCCAAAGGAAAGAACGAAGAATCGTCTCCACTTTCCTAACAACAGACTTAGGAAGAATAAATAATGAAGACCAATAAACTTGAATGGAGAACAAAACAAACTTAATGAGCTGAAGCCGCCCTGCATAAGAGAGAAACTTACTACTCCAACTCTTAGCACGCATAACAATACGATCCACAAAGAAGCACAATCTGAGGCCCAGAGTTTAGTAGAAATCAAAGGGACTCCCAGATACCGCACTGGAAGAATCCCTTCTTGGAAGCCCAGAACATGACGCAGCTGGCCCTGAAGGGTAGAAGAGATACCAGAGGAGAAGAAATGACTTTTAGCTGGATTCGCGATTAAACCTGATAAACCACTGAACTGCCCGAGACAATCCTTGATCAAGGAAACCGAAGAGGCATCCGCTTCACAAAAAATCATAAGGTCATCCGCAAAGCAAAGATGAGTGAGACAGTCCTTAGAACACCGCCCATGGAATTTGAAACCCTGATTAAGAGCCATTTTATGAAGTAAGCCTGACAGAACTTCCATAGCCAAAACAAAGAGATAATGAGACATAAGATCACCTTGTCGCAACCCGCGACCCCCAGAGAAAAAACCATGCAACTCCCCATTAATAGACACAGGAAACCTAGTAGAAGTCACACACTCCTGAATCCAACCCACCATCCTCTCTGGAAAACCAACAATCCGTAAAACCTCAACCAAAAAGTCCCAACGAACAGTGTCATAAGCTTTCATCAAGTCAAACTTAAGAGCACATCTTGGGGAACCACCAGTCCGATGATAATTCCGAACCAATTCCTGACACAAAAGAATGTTGTCGCTGATACGCCTACCCGCAACAAAAGCAGATTGATTATGATTGATCACTGATGGAAGGATAACCTTGATCCTATTCGCAATAAGCTTAGCAATACACCTGTAAATAGTGTTGCAACAAGAAATAGGCCGATAATCCTTAACCTGGGAAGGGTTTGGAATCTTAGGAATCATAGCAATAGAAGTAGCATTAACCTGCCTCAAGAGACGCCCTGAGGAAAAGAAAGAGTGAATAGCACAAAGGACATCATCCCCCACAACACTCCAAGACTTCTTAACGAATCCCGAATTAAACCCATATGGGCTTGGAGCTTTATTGTCCTTTAGCGCGAACAAGACAGCCTTAATCTCCTTATCCGAAACCTCCCGGGTAATAGACTCACTCTGCTCAGCTGTCACATGCCAAGTAATTGCTGATCGAAGGGCAACCCTATCAATATCCTGCTGACAATGCTGGGGGCCCAAAAGGGTCTAAAAAAAGATACAATCTCATCTCTAACCAAAACATCATCCTCCACATGGGTCCCATCCTCCTTAGTGATAGAAGTAATCTTGTTACGGCCGTGAAAACTCTTCATAGCAGTAAAGAAGAATTTAGTATTCTGATCCCCAAGGTTTAGCCATTGAACATGGGATTTTTGTCTATTGAAGCCTTCCTCAGCACGACTCATGTCACCATACCGTAACGAAAGACTAGCTTCTTCAGCTAACAGAGCAGAGTCACTGGGGCACTCCTGTAAAGCACACTGCACTCTATCCAACTCCCTCCCAATCTCCAAAACCCTACACGGAATCTTAGAGAAATGCTCAACATTAAACTTATTCAAGGCCAACTTAACACACTTCAGCTTACAACATAGACGGAACATCGGAGTACCATGAACATCAATGTCCCAAACCCTAGCCACAACTGAGAGAAAATTGGGATGATCAACCCAAAAATCAAAGAATTTGAAGGGAATTTTCCTCTTAGGGAGCTCTGCAAGTTTAACCACCATAGGAGAATGATCTGAAATCCGAGGGGGAAGAAAGCGATTAGCAGAACCTGGGAAGAGACACTCGCAAGAAGAATTAACGAGAACACGGTCCAACTTACGCTAAATAGGAGATTGAATCTGCTTATTAAACCAACTAAACTGACAACCAGAGAACTGAAGATCATCCAAACCAGTCTGACCCAAACAGCAGCCCAAATCGTCTTTCCAAGCCGGCCATGCCACAGATCCACCACAATGCTCAATCGGAGAGCGAATAGCATTGAAGTCTCCCAAAACAAGCCACAGAGAATCATCAAAACACTACCACTAGAAATCAGGTCAGCCCAAAGCTCCCGACGCTTCTCATAGTCACACTCACCATAAACCACCGAAACCACACAATTCCACAACCCATAAATATGAGACACACTACAATAAATAACTTGAGATGAAGAGCGAATAATGCTAACATCAATGTCACTAGGGTTCCAACACACCCAAATACGGCCAAACAGAAGAATATCAGAGTGGCAAAAAAACTTCCATGAAGGATTAATCGCACGAGAGACATTCACAAAATTAACCTCCTTTACCTTGGTTTCAACTAAACCACACAAAGAAAGCTTCTCATCACGAAGAAACCTCCTAACTTCAGCATGTTTTATTGGGTCATCACAAATAGAGACGCATGTGGGCTTCAATAGAGAGGGCCCAAAGCCATTTCACTTGGCCCAAATCAGTTTTGAATGAAGCTTCATAGGCCTTTGAAGACTTCAAGACTTTGGTATTTTTGTAATTTAGCCTTTAAGGGCATTGTTGTCTTTATGCCTTTAGGGTTTCTCTTTGTAACACTATTTAAGCTTTCTTTCTTTTTCATTTTAAAGACGATCAACGAAATTTATAAACACAAAAGTTTAAAGCTTTGGCTATGGTCGAAATTTCTGTTTGATTCTATTTTTATTTCCGTTCTTTGTTATTTTCGTTTCAGTTCTTGTTGGATCTTAGCAATACACTTGTAAATAGTGTTGCAACAAGAAATAGGTCGATAATCTTTAACCTGGGAAGGGTTGGGAATCTTAGGAATCATAGCAATAAAAGTAGCATTAACCTGCCTCAAGAGACGCCCTGAGGAAAAGAAAAAGTGAATAGCACAAAGGACATCATCCCCCACAACACTCAAAGACTTCTTAAAGAATCCCGAATTAAACCCATCTGGGCTTGGAGCTTTATTGTCCTTCTGCGCGAACAAGACAGCCTTAATCTCCTCATCCGAAACCTCCCGGGTAAGAGACTCACTCTGCTCAGCTGTCACATGCCTAGTAATTGCTGATCGAAGGGCAACCCAATCAATATCCTGCTGACAATGCTGGGGGGCCCAAAAGGGTCTAAAAAAAGATACAATCTCATCTCTTACGAAAACATCATCCTCCACACGGGTCCCATCCTCCTTAGTGATAGAAGTAATCTTGTTTCGGGCGTGAAAACTAGACATAGCAGTAAAGAAGAATTTAGTATTATGATCCCCAAGGTTTAGCCATTGAACACGAGATTTCTGTCTATTGAAGCCTTCCTCAGCCCGACTCATGTCACCATACCGTAACGAAAGACTAACTTCTTCAGCTAATAGAGCAGAGTCACTGGGGCACTCCTGTAAAGCACAATGCACTCTATCCAACTCCCTTCTAATATCCAAAACCCTACACGGAATGTTAGGGAAATGCTCAACATTAAAATTCTTCAAGGACAACTTAACACTCTTCAGCTTACAACATAGACGGAACATCGGAGTACTATGAACATCAATGTCCCAAGCCCTAGCCACAGCTGAGAGAAAATCGAGATGATCAACCCAAAAATCAAAGAATTTGAATGGAATTTTCCTCTTAGAGAGCTCTGCAAGTTTAACCACCATAGGAGAATGATCTGAAATCTGAGGGGGAAGAAAGCGGCCAGCAGAACCCGGGAAGAGACACTCCCAAGAATAATTAACGAGAACACGGTCCAACTTATGCCAAATAGGAGACTGAATCTTCTTATTAAACGAAGTCTCTATTATCGGTTCTAGTCATCTACTATTCTGATTTCCCAGTTTTGTTTTCAATTTACCGGTTTAAATCTCGTCTTCTCCCCTCTTAAAACTTTCAGATCTAACTTCAGATCTAAACTTTCATCCCTCTTTCCCTGTCTTTCAGATCTCCCCTGTTTCGTTTTCGTATACCCTTTCTCTTACCCTCGTCTTCCTCTCCTGTTTACCCCTCTCACCCGTCACGCTGTCTCTTTTCCCGTTTGTGCTCGTCTTGCGTCGCCTGTGCTGCTTCCCCCATGCCTCCTTCAGGTGTGCCGTGTGTGGGGCCGCGCCTCCTTGGTACTGGCCGGTTGGCTGTTAGGTCTGTCCGGGAGGTTGCTTCCGGTCTGCACGTCCCTGTGCCGACGGTTGAGCCTGATTCTGTAGGTGGTTCTCCAGGAAACACTGCCTCTGATTTTGGCGTCCCCTCTGCGGCTGTCTGTGTTGTTGCCAGCTCTGGTGTTGGCGATCTGTCTTCTCCTCTGGACAGAAGGTTGTAGACACTGATTTGATTGTGGAGAAATTGGTCTCGTGTGGTGAGAATGCCCGTGCTTGTGAGCCAAGAAATGCCGTAGTTGTTTGTGGTGTTGATCGTTCTGGTTCTGGTGTTGGTGTTCAGTGCCCTCATTTGGACAAAATGGTTGTAGCTGCTGATTTGGGTGTGGATTTGGCTTTAGGTGGTGAGTCTGCTAGTGCTCGTGTGCCTTGTAATGTCGTAGGTGTTGTCCCTGATGTTTTGAATTTTCAGTCTGGCCCTGGTGCTCAGTCTGAGTTGAGTGCTGTCTCTGTTTCTGA